>JAYEVK010000297.1:0-86334 GCA_036346275.1 Otatea glauca | reverse complement strand
GTCATGCCGTCAGCGGATGAAAGATGCCATCGAGGCGAGGCGAATCGGAACTGAGATGGTGATGAAGACGCCGAAGACCCTACAGCGCGCGCTAACCGCCGGCGCCGAGCACCGGCAAGTAAATTTGTAAGTCTAAGGGGCGCGCCCACTCCACAATGGTTAGACTCGGAAGTCCAAGATGTATACTGGTTCGGGCGAAGGTCCCTACCTCCATTCGTGTGGTGGTGTTGTATTACTCTTGGTACGGATGATCGCACAAAGTTTTACAAGCGAGAATGCCAATGGCTTAGCGAGATGGGTTTGATAACGCTCTCTCTTTTTCGCCCCTTTGCTCACGAGGTTCCTCGCCTCCTTTTATACTAAAGGAAGGCGGGTTACATCGAAATTGGGGAGGACGAGATGACCTATACTAGGAGCGGTCCTTCGTCCTGCTGATCCGATCATCGCCCGATCCCGCCTGCGTCTTGGGTCGGTAGCTTAGCTGGTCGAGCGGTTAGGTATTTTCCCGAAATAGCGTACACCCTCTGCGAACCTTTCGAGTGTTGACGTTCTTTGCGCTGGCGCGGTGTTGCCTCGAGAGCGTGCGTCTTCGATCAGACGTGGACCGTGATGGGATCGGGAGCATGACTTGGTCGACCATTAAACCTTCTTGGGAAGGAGCCACCGCCTTGTATAGTCGCTCGATTGACCCCGTTCGCGTAAGTACGTGGTCGTTGGTGGTAGAAGTTTTGACACGCGCCCTTGGCGTGGTTGTCTTGGCACGATCGGTCGGGGATCCCGACCAGCTGGGGGTCGGGAGCTCGCGTGGTCGGAGCCGATGGGTCTCGTCCCCGTGCGGGGGGTCGGAGCCCGCGCTGGATCGAGACGCCTCGTCGGTCGGAAGGGATGTCTCGCGTGGCTTTGTCGGTGCTTGGTCGGTAATGGGCTAGGAGCGGCTGTTGGGCTTGAGTCGGCTTGAGGCCGCCATTCGTCGCTTTGGGCGTTGGTACTGCGGCTTTGTTATAAGTATTCGTCAATTATGATATAGTTATCAGTTATGATCTTTGACATATATTAATATGTTTGTTGATTCCGGACTTGACTCATATTCTTATTATAAAATATTAGTACCTTCTAAACTATCATAATTTTATGATTTGTTTGGAGGTGACTTACATTATGTACATATTTATTTTTTAAAAAAATTAATATTGAAATGCGACGAAGGATTGCTTCCGCGATAGCAGCTGTAGCTTTTTCGGAACATTCCCATGAAAATCATGATTTAAAACCTTGATTTGTTAAACTATTATTTGCAAAAAAGAATAGAGAAAGTTTGCTCTGATATGTACTTATGTTGGTTAGTTGGTAAATGATGCGCCAACCTACAAAAAACGAAAAGAAGATGGTCAAAAAAATCAGGGTATGGTGTGGCTCTTCCTCGTTCCTCTCCTGCGACCTTGCAGCCGCCGCTGTTGCCACCACCTCTGCACCGCTGCTCCCCCTCACCATTCCCTGAGCTCAGCATGTTGCTCTCCACCATTGACCTCCGCATTGCCACCTATGAGCTCCTCGTCGCCGCCTCCTACGCCATTGATGGAAAGACTCTTATGTACATTCACCGGTCCACGTCCACCTCCTGTTGTCCACCTCCTTGTCCACCACCACCCATTCAACCACCTCCACATCTCCCAGTTCCACCTCCTCATCCTCCCTCTAGTGCTCGTTGACATCGACGGCAGCCAGCAAGATGATGCAGGTGCTCAGGCTCAGGTCCTCGGCATCATCCAAGTTCTACAGGAGGGCAGCATGGCAACGAAGTTGGTGCAGGTGCAGTTGAGGGTGATGGAGCAAGCCGACGTGAGGATCCAGCGTGGGCTCTGCTTCTTCTTGAAATGTATATTTATTTATGTAAGATTGCTTTCTTCAGTGCTTATATAGCACCCTTTATCTCGGGTTTTTTTGGCAAAACTAGCCATCACGAATGAATTTGCAAAACTGGCATCCTCCCTCACCGTGGAAGGGGCGGCAAACGACACGCACTTCGCCGTGCTCGGGAGTGCATGGTGCCTGGGGTCATGGCAAGACGAGCGACTATGGGATGACGCCCTGCCGTGGCCGTGGCCGTGCCCTAGCTCACCTGCCTAAACCGCCCATGCTTGAGTGTGCTGTAAGGATCAAGTTGGCCTAGAGGCGGGTGAATAGGCAACTTTATAACTTTTTACGGTTATTTAAAAACTTTTCTCAATAAAAAAATAGAAGCGGAAGCACTTAGTATAAAAGTTCAGCACAACACTTGTTAAAACAAACTCTGTATGAAAAGGAATTTCCAATGAGAAATAATAAGAGAATAGTAAGCTAGAATATACAGAAACAGGGAAGTCAGGAATTTTTCACCGAGGTTCAGAGATCACTCCTACGTCCCCGTTAGAGCACTTCCTTAGAAGTATTGCTCCACCAAACAGCCAATCTCAATGACTTTTGGTTTTCCACTATCTTAACTCTTTCACCACTCCAGTGAGGTGAGTCTCAACCTTTCACAGCAATGGTGGCCTTCCACAATCACTGTTGGACAGATCGCACCAACAACTCCTCCAAACGTCTAGGAACAGCTAGTTCCAAGAGTAATAGACTATCCACAAGCCCTGTCTCTTGGTTTAGTAGCTAGACTCAACTAGATTTAGCTTGGAGCAAGTACTCTAAAAATTCAGAATGATTGTTTGTGATTTTCTGAATTGAAGCTCAAAACTCTTTGATGTAGTGAGGCACAGGAATTCTAAAGATCAAAGAGTTGTATATGATTTGAATGATTTCAAAGATGTTCAGGATATCAAAAGATGTGAATGTGCAAAGCTCTTTTGTCTTTGTGAACACATGCATTCTATATATAGACCCTGAACAGAAATAACCGTTACACCTGCAATTTGCCCGTTGGGGGTTGGTAGGGTAGATGGGGTAGGTCAACTGCTACCTCTGAGTAAGAATTTCGACTGTGTATGAACCATAAGTCAAACTACACACACGCCAAACCGAAAATTTTGGTCCGGGGTACATAGTTTGAGAGGCATTTGTTGAACTCGAGAAAGATTAGCCACGCCGGACCGAAAAAAATCGGTCCGTCGTAAGAGTGAAGAGAGCAAAGGTTTACACTGGCAAAAAGAAGATTTGCGTCGGACCAATAAAATTGGTCCGTCGTGCATATGTTTTGATTTAGCCAGGCAAGCTATGTTGGCGCCGGACCGAAAAAGTTGGTCCGGCGTACACATGGTTTGATCTAACTTAGTACCAGCGAACAACGTTTGCGCCGGACCGAAAAGGTTGGTCTGGCGTATAAGAGAAAATGACTGGTTTTATCAGAGTGGAGCAAGTTTGCGCTGCATCAAAAATTTGGTCCGCGTATATAGAAAATGGTCTGGCAGGAAGAAGTATTATACGCCGACCAAAAAAGCGGCTTCAAATTGGTCCGCGTGAATGGTGTACGCTTCGGTTGAATTTTATCAAAGAAGACTCTTAGCGTCGACCGAAAAGTCGGTCCGCGTACATGGTGTGCGCCGTTAGAAATTGAACCTTGATTTTTAGCGCCAGATTTCAAAGAAGTTAGTCCACAAGAGACTCCTTTTTGGCTAAAAGAGGGAAGACATGGATTTTACCAGAGAAGTATGAAAAGACTTATGCTCCAAGTAATCTTAGTGATTTTGTATATGAACCAAGATTATTTCTTATGAATAATCCCTCTTAATAGTACGGTTATTCTAGCTATGTGACTTGAATCAACTCCCAAGTCAAAGCTACAAATAAAAAAGCCTTAGTCTTGTTCTTCAGGAATAGCATTTGTAAGCTTGTACTAAGTATGCTTCTTGATCATCAACACCAAAACCTACAAAATAAGTATAATAAAAAGAATAGGGGGCCTAGATGCTCTCAATCTCCCCCTTTTTGGTGATTGATGACAATATTTCTGATTTTATACTTAGAGGGCTAGCAAGGTTACTTATTTCTTATCATGTAGATGAAGACTAGTCTGAAAACATAGGTAATGCTTGAATAGATCATACTCCCCCTGAATGCATGCTTTGGGATTAAACAAATAAAGTAATCAACGAAGCACTCAGATAAGCTTAACCAAGAAACTTTAATAAAACCAGGAATCAATAAAAACTGCAGAAAAGGTTTTATTATAACCAGCTTATACAAATAGAAAACACTAAGAATACTAATCACTAAACTTCTTTAAGCACTAATTCTTACTAATTCTTCTCCCCCTTTGGCATCAATTGCCAAAAAGGTCACTTCTTGCGCTTAGAAAAAGTTCTCTTCAGCATACTTATCATTCTGGAACTTGTGCTTCTTCTTGGAGGAGAAGACGATGATTGCTGTTGGTCTTTATCAGAGAGAGGAGTAGCCATAGCTTGATCATGCTAACTAGGATAGTCGGGATCACCAGGCTGAGGGTTGAACATGAGTTTACTGAGGTCTTGCTGGACATTTTTGATTAGCTCTTGAGTTTCATCTGTCTTATCCAATAAGAGCTGTGCAATTTGTTCCTCATTAGATACCAAATTATTTCTAGCATCTTCAGAGTAGTCCCAAAGATAATCAAACATATCTCCTTGCCAATCCAAACAGCTGCCAGTCTTGTCAAAGTTCTTGGACATATTTTGAGCAAATTTGTCAATCTGGGCATTTTGGGCATTCTGCTTCTTATTTAGGTCATATAGCCTGTCTTTGACCACAAGCTGTTCAGTCTTAATATCACCTATCCACTTCCTCAGATCCCATTGATTTCCTCTGATCATATCAAACCTTTTATAAGTTTCATCCCTGAGAGTTGCTTGGTCTTGATAGATCTTTTGCATCATTTCTTGCTGTTGGTGAATTGCTGCCATTTGTTCATCATGTCTTTGGGCAGCCAATCTCCTTTCTTCTTCAAAATTTTCTTGAGCATTTCTGAGATCAGAATTATACTGTTGCTCAAACGATGTGAACCAACCTGGTTGTGAGTCCCACCAAGATGGTTGATGACCATAATCATGTAAAAATTCAGGCTCAAGCAAATTCATAATGATGAGAGTCTTCAGAAGATTGCTGAGTGAAGGTTGGCATATGTCCCTAATGTGGTCTAGAACCACCTGCTTCATGTTCATGAACTGCTGGTGGAAAACTTTGAGCTTCTATGAATCTTGCTGCTGCAGCTAGTTCTTGTAGTTTGTGAATTTCTTCGTCTTCATAATGAGATTCAGAGCTTACAAGAATCTCAGTGCCTTCATGTTGTCCAAAGTTCTGATGACTCAAACTCTCAGAACCATAGCCCAATATTTCTGTAGGTGTATGAGTATAGGCTGGAGAAAGTTGTTCTTGAGTATGATATCTATATCTTGGAGCTCTACCAGCATTCCCTGAACTAGCATTTTTCTCAGTGTCTTCTTGAGCACTAGGCTCATGTATTGCTGGAAGTGGAGGAGTAGAAAGTCTGATTGGCCTTTCTTCATCAGTTGTTGGCTTGGGCATCTTGTATTGTTTGGGTCAACAATTAAAATCTCTATCCATCTCAAGCTGGGAGATGATTCCTTGAGCCAAAAACATCTGAGTGATTTGCATGGCAAAAGGAAGAGGACTGTCCATTTTCCTGTAAATAGCTTCTTCCATTTCTCCAAAGATATAATCTATCAGATCAATGAGTTGTTTTGATAGAATTAGATGTAACAACCAAGCTAGACATGGAGTTACTCCCTCTTTGTATCCAGTCTTAGGGTAAATTGTGTGTCTAAGAATCAAGAGCAGAGCTTTGGCTTCAGCAGACAAGCAATGAACCCTATTAGCGTTGAACCCAGCCTCATGGATATCTCTGTAGATGTGAGCAGATACTTGTAAATCAGGCATGTCGCCAATCTGCCTCCATCTATTTTCAGGAAACATCCTATCATGAATCCTAGTTCTGTTCACCAGAGAACTTGAGGCTCCAATAGCAGCTTCAAACAGAGGTGATCTCACTTTTCTCTTTTTCCCATCAATGGTAAACAGAATATAGTGCCTGTTCTTATTTATCAACAGAGAAGCATAAAATTCCAATATTCTGCTTTCATTCCAAGCTGGTCAATGGAAGACATTTGTGCAAAGAAGTCCTGTGTTGATCGACACACCCAATATTCTTTGAGACTAGAACAGTGATTTGGTTCCAATCTACATACTGCTGCTTACACAAGGCTGACAAGAGTTTGCCACTCTTATTTTTCTTGTTTTTGTACCCAAGAATATGTTTTTCTGAAAGAGGGTGATAAATTGCTGTAAGGGGGGTCTATCAAAGGGAAATCAGATCTTTTCTGGAACCAATCTCACTGATCTTAGTTTCTTCCCTCCCAATGTACTTAGCTCATGCCCAACAATCATGTCAGTTTCACTAGAGAGCTCTATTTCTTCATCAGAAGATATGTCTGCATCAGGCTCATAGTCACTGTCATTTGAAGAAGGGGAATCATGTGGCATAGGTTGTTTCCCCCTTTTTGGTGGTTTAGTAGTTACTTTCTTTACTACTCCACCTGATCCCTGGGCTTGACTAGATATATCTGTTTTGGCTTTCTTCTTCCCTTTGATTTTATCAGCAATTTTTCCGAAAAGCCCTCTTTTGTCAGGATTATCAGAACTCATCTTGACTCAGACTTCTTTTCTCAAGAAGAAATACTAAGTTGACTTTGATGAAAAGCAGAGGCTGATTACTGACAATGTCAAGTGCAAGAATTTGAAGAACAGCCTAATTGACAGAAAAAGGACCTTAAGAGATGATTTCTAACTAGGGTTTCGATCTAGCAACAAGAAGAGATAAGACTGAAGAACTTACAGAACCCTAGTCGCAGAAGCTTGAGCAGATTTGAACACCGTTGCTAAACACCCATTCAAGATGAGCTTCGGTGTGAAGAGAATGTGATCAGGGGTTTTGCAAAAAGCTTGATGGAGATGAACTTTGGTGAAAAGAGTTTTGGTGAAGAGCAAGAAATTATGAGAAACGTCTGAAGAAGAGGACGGTATAAATAGCACGGATTCTTAAGAGCAAAAGCCGCAATAAAGGCAATACGGACAAGCATAGGAAAGTAACGACTGCAACTGTCGTACTTTGAGGAGGTCTCTTTATGAAGGAGTAGATGGGACTGTAACCAGGGAATACAAGAATTTTGTTACCAAATTTGGACAAGTTTGGCAGAGATAAGCCCAAAGTAGATAGAATTTTGACATGAACAGCAGAGATAAGAGATTTAGAAGATTGAGATCAAAAACGATTTGAAAAAAATAAGGCATAGATGACAGAGCTATTGTCGAATATGTCCTAGACTGCTTTTCAGTCTGCGCCGGACCGAGTTCTGAAGGCTTTCCATCTGCGCCGGACCAATAAAATTGGTCCGCCGTAGTTAGAAAACACTCGATTTGGTTTTAAGGCAACAGTCCGAGGTGCATAGACATAGTTCTGGAAGGAAAATACAGAAATAGCTAATTGAAGACTTTCTGAGACCTTTTTTTTTAAGAAAAACACTCAAATTTGTAGAGAAATCTTAGAATAACCTTTAATATAACAATTAATCACCCAATAAACTCAAAAAGGCTTTAAGAAGGGATATATGGGCCTTAATTTTTCATAAGAGCATGAGTATGATTAACTCAAGCTCAAGAAAGAGATAACTCATGTGCTGAATAGTTTATGTTTTCTATTTTTGAATAAATATTTCCTTCTGAAACTTATTATCCTGACTGCAATGTTTTAGGGAAGTGTAATATAGTATTAAGGAAAGATAAGAGTTTTAGAACCAATTTTATAGTATTGTATTTTCAAGGAAACTTCATTTGAAAATTAACCTCATAATTATATCAGCACTGATAATTGCTCTGTTCACATAAAGATAGCAAGATATGCATGATAAGCAAACTTGACTCCTCCTTAATGTGTCACTTCAAGAATTAAGCAATATTTGAGAAAGCAAGAATATTCAGTTCATTTCTTAATTTTTAAAATCTAGCCTCATCAAGTGGTTTAGTGAAAATATCAGCCAGCTGATCTTCAGTCCTTACATGACTAAGCATAATGTCACCTTTAGCAACATGATCACGTATAAAGTGATGTCTAATTTCAATATGCTTAGTTCTAGAATGCTGGACTGGATTGTTGGCAATTTTCACTGCACTTTCATTATCACACAATAGAGGCACATTTTCAAATATAACACCATAATCCAAAAAGGTTTGTTTAATAAAAAGAATTTGAGCACAACAATTGCCTGCAGCTACATATTCAACCTCAGCAGTTGAGAGTGCTACTGAATTTTGCTTCTTAGAACACCAAGATACTAAAGATCTTCTAAGTAAATGACAGCCCCCAGAAGTGCTTTTTCGATCAACTTTGCAACCGGCATAGTCAGAATCTGAATAGCCAAGAAGTTCAAAAGAAGCACCTTTAGGGTACCACAAGCCGAAACAAGGAGTATGCTTTAAGTATCTGAAAATCCTTTTTACTGCACTAAGATGCACTTCTGTAGGTGCAGCTTGAAATCTAGCACACATGCATACACTAAACATGATGTCTGGCCTAGATACTGTTAAGTACAATAGGGAGCCTATTATAGATCTAAACAATTTTTGATCAACAGACTTACCTCCCACATCTTGATCAAGATGTGTATTGGTTGCTATAGGAGTTTTGATAGGCTTGCATTCTTCCAGATTAAATCGCTTGAGAAGGTCTTTAATATATTTCTCTTGTGAAATGAAAGTCCCTTCCTTTAATTGCTTGACTTGAAACCCCAGAAAGAAGGTAAGCTCTCCCATCATTGACATTTCAAATTGTCTAGCCATTTGATTACTAAATTCCTTGCATAGAAACAGATTAGTACTTCCAAAGATAATGTCATCAACATAAATTTGGCAAATCATCAATGTACCATTGAAATCTTTTAGAAATAATGTTGGATCAACCTTGCCAATTTTGAAATTCTTTTCTAGTAAGGAGTCTCTAAGGCGCTCATACCAGGCCCTGGGGGCTTGTTTTAGACCATAAAGAGCCTTAGACAGCTTATATACATGATTAGGAAACTTTATATCTTCAAAACCAGGAAGTTGTTTAACATAAACAGTTTCTTCAATGATTCCATTAAGAAAAGCACTTTTAATATCCATTTGAAAAAGAGTAATATTGAAATGACAAGCAAAGGCTAGAAGGAACTGTATGGCTTCAAGTCTAGCTACAGGTGCATATGTTTCTCCATAATGCAGACCTTCAACTTGAGAGTACTCTTGAGCTACCAGCCTTGCTTTATTTCGAGTGACCACACCACTTTCATCTTGTTTATTTCTGAAGACCCATTTTGTTTCAATAACATTATGATCTGAGGGTCTTTCCACTAAGTTTCAGACTTTGTTTCTTTCAAAATTATTGAGCTCTTCTTCCATTGCCACAATCCAGTCAGCATCCTTCAAAGCTTCATCAACTGTCCTGGGCTCAACACATGAGACAAAAGAGTAATGTTCACAGAAGGTTGCTTGTCTAGAACGAGTTTGAACACCCTTACTAAAATCACCAATGATTTGATCTACAGGATGATCCTTGGTTATGGTGTGATGGCTTTTTATGAAGTTCATCCTTCATCCTTCTTTTCATCATCTTCAAGTTGGGATCCATCTTGAGGTATTGTGGACATTGTCGGTTGATCATTTTTATTTTCTTCAGGCTTGATCTCACCAATTTCCATTTTGTTCATTGATTCTCTTAAAGGTTCTTCTCCTACATCATCTAAATTCTCATGCTCACCTTGTGAGCCATTAGACTCATCAAACTTAATATCATAGGTTTCTTCTACTAAACCAGTTGCGTTGTTGAAAACTCTATAAGCTTTAGATTTAGAAGAGTAACCTAGCATGATACCTATATCACACCTCTTTTGAAGTTTACCTAGGTGTATTCTCTTTTTGTAGATGTACACCTTGCATCCAAAAACACGAAAATATGTGATATTTGGTTTTCTTCCTACCAGAAGCACATATGGTGTCTTCTTGAGAAGTCGGTGAAGATAAAGCCTATTGATTGCGTGACATGCAGTGTTGATGGCTTCAGCCCAGAATGCATCAGAAGTATTATACTCATCCAACATTGTTCTTGCCATTTCTATGAGAGTTCTATTCTTCCTTTCAACTAAACCATTCTGTTGAGGAGTGTATGTGGCTGAAAGTTCATGCTTTATACCTAACTCATCATAGTATTCAATAATGTTAGTATTGACAAATTCAGATCCATTGTCACTCCTGATCTTCTTAATGGGACAATCAAATTCATTTTAAGCTCTTTTTGCAAAAGTTTTAAATATTTTTCCAACATCACTTTTATTTGGCAAAAAGAATACCCATGTAAATCTAGAGAAATCATCCACAATTTCAAGACAGTATGAGTTGCCACCTATACTTGCATGTGAGGTAGGGCCAAAAACATCCATATGCAGAAGTTCTAGAGTCCTAGTAGGGGACATGATATTTTTTGCAGGATGAGGATTAGCTACTTGCTTGCCTGCTTGACAAGCGCTACAAAGCTTATCCTTTTCAAATTTAACATCCTTCAGGCCCACTACTAGCTCATTTTTGAAAAGCTTTTTGAGATTATACATACCTACATGCCCAAGTCGTCTGTGCCAAAGCCACCCAAGTGAAACTTTAACAAGCAGACAAGTTGAAATGCATGAGGAGTTAGAATTAAAGTCAACGAGGTAGAGATTTTGAAATCTGAAACCTTTAAAAATAAGCTTTTTGTTTTTGTCAAGAACTGTTACCCCATTAATTGAAAAGATACAGTGAAAACCTAAATCACAGAGTTGAGTAATATACAAAAGATTAAAGTTTAAAGAGTCAACTAGTAGTACATTTTCAATAGAGTGATCATTGGAGATGGCTATCTTACCATTTCCTTTTACCTTTCTTTTGCTGTTATCTACAAATGTAATCTTATGACTTGGATAATTCTCTTTTTTGACTGAGGTGAACATCCTTGGTGTGCCGGTCATATGTTGTGTGCAACCACTGTCAATAACCCAATGTCGGCCACCACTCTTGTAGTTCACCTAAAACATGGTCATTTCTTGATTTTAGGTACCCAAATACTTTTGGGTCCATTAGTGTTAGTCTGAACAACTTTGGGTTCAAAAGGATTAGTAAGTAAAGACTTAGACACCCAAATAGCCTTAAGATTTTTGTCCAGATTAGAGGGGCCAATATATTTAACATTCATTTTACCCGTAAAGTCCTTAAACAGCATATAATGAGCATCAACCATGCATCTTCTATTAAACTTAGCATATGGAGCACAGGCAAATTTACAGTTTATAGAAGCATGATTGTAGTTATGACAGTAACAGCATTGGGTCCTACTTTTGATAAAATTTATCTTGGGTTTTAGCTGATCATTCTTTATGGACATATTCGGTTTTATAACCCAATCCCTTTTTACCCAGAACAGTCCTTTGTTCCCCAAGAATTTTATCAAGAGTAGCACTGCCAAGGAAGCATTTTTCTAATCCTTTGTCAAATTTAGCTACTTTGAATTTTAGCTCACTGTTTTCTGTTACTAGTTCTTTAACATATAAAGCATTTTTAAAATTTTTGCCACACATGCTATATGTGCTAGGAATATTTATTTCATCAGACAGCAAATCACAGCTAATTGAAACGTTACAAGATGAACCATTTTTAGATTCGCTACTCTGCATCTCATTATGAATTTCCAGCTCACAATATTTATTTAGCAATTCATCATGATCTTTAACAAGTTGCATGTGAGTGGTTTTCAAAGAATCATGAGAGACAGTAAGACAAGCATGATCAGTATTTAGAACAGAATGAGCATGTGAAAGTTTTTTATGTTCTTCTATAAGCTCATTTTGACTAATTTTTAGCATGTCATACTTTTCATGCAAGGCCTTAATGTTAGATTCAAGAATTTCAGCTTTAGTAGTAAGCACATCATTCTTAATCATTAAGCTAGAAGCATCTTTCTTAAGAGCTTTATCTTTAGCTGTTTTGACATATAGAGCATCATTCAGCTCTTTAATGATCTCTACTAGCTCTTCATAAGAGGGAGAATCATTTACCTTCTCTTCATCGTTCCTGGCCATGAGGCATAGAGGTAGGGAGGGTGAAGGTGGTGTGGACTCATCTAGAGCAAGCCCTGCTAGTCCTTTGGACCTTGGCTCTTCTTCATCTGATGAGGAGGAGGATTCTTCACTTGAATTTTCTTCATCAGTGACGCATTCACCAATGTGTGCCTCCTTCTTTCCTTTTCTCCAATGTTTCTTGGAGTATCTCTTCTTGTGATGACTTCTCTTGTAGCTTCCTTGAGCCTTTTCTTCGTCACTATCATCTTTGTTCTTGCTTTTGCCCTTCTTGATACTCTTGTTTGGGCAACAGGCAGCTATGTGTCCTTTCTCATTGCACTCAAAGCAGATAATGTTAGAGAAAGGGTTTCTTTTTGAAGAGTGATTAGAGGATTTACCCTTCTCATGATTTTGTTTGCTGATCTCATGAGTAATGCCAATTTTCTTACATCTTCGTCCTCTTCATAGCTTGTATCTTCTTCTTCTTCATCATCAAATGAATCTTGAACTTTCTCCTTGGCCTTGAGAGCGATGGATTTCTTCTTGGTCTCAATTTCATCACCCAAGGTAAGCTCATGAGCAGAAATCTTGCCCAGTAGCTCAGTGGGTGTGAGCTTCTTGGATCGCCACCGTTTGTGGATAGGTGATCGGACTATGATATGCTCGTGGTAAAACTCTGATCATTTTCCTGCACACTTCAACATCATCAACTTTAGTTCCTAGTCCTTTAAGCTCATTTACAATAGGATTTAGTCTAGAGAACATATCATTTGCATTTTCATGAGGGAGCATTTTGAATTGATCAAATTTTTCTCTGACAACAAAATATTTTTCCTCTTTTACATCAGAGGTTCCCTCATGAATTTGTTGAAGAGTAGTCCAAATATCATAAGCAGTTGACAAATTGCTGACTCTATCAAAAACTTCAATGCTAAGGCAAGAAAAGATAGCATTTCTAGCCTGAGCATCATATTGCAAATTTCTTATTTCTCCAGGTGTGGGTTTTGAGGATGAGGATTGCCCTTCAGGTATGACACGTGGAGGCAAAGGTCTTTCTGTAACCCTCCATACATCATAACTTACGGCTTCAAGATAGCACCTCATCCTAATTTTCCAATAGGCATAATCTATGCCATCAAAAATAGGAACTCTTCCTACACTAACTATGGCTGATCCTATACCCTCGGCCATTTTAACCCAAGCTGTTAAGCTATAAAAGGGTGACTAAGCTTTGATACCACTTGTAAGGATCAAGTTGTCCTAGAGGGGGGGTGAATAGGCAACTTTATAACTTTTTACAGTTATGTAAAAACTTTTCTCAATAAAAAGATAGAAGCGGAGGCACTTAGTATAAAAGTTCAGCACAACACTTGTTAAAACAAATTTTGTATGAAAAGGAATTTCCAATGAGAAATAATAAGAGAATAGTAAGCTAGAATAGACAGAAACAGGGAAAGTCAGGAATTTTTCACCGAGGTTCAGAGATCACTCCTACGTCGCCGTTAGAGCACTTCCTTAGAAGTATTGCTCCACCAAACAGCCAATCTCAATAACTTTTGGCTTTCTACTATCTTGACTCTTTCACCACTCCAGTGAGGTGAGTCTCAACCTTTCACAGCAATAGTGGCCTTCCACAATCACTGTTGGACAGATCGCACCAACAACTCCTCCAACCGTCTAGGAACAGCTAATTCCATGAGAAATAGACTATCCACAAGCCCTGTCTCTTGGTTCAGTAGCTAGACTCAACTAGATTTAGCTTGGAGCAAGTACTCTAAAAATTCAGAATGATTGTTTGTGATTTTCTGAATTGAAGCTCAAAACTCTTTGATGTAGTGAGGCTCAGGAATTCTAAAGATCAAAGAGTTGTATATGATTTGAATGATTTCAAAGATGTTCAGGATATCAAAAGATGTGAATGTGCAAAGCTCTCTTTTGTCTTTGTGATCACAGGCATTCTATATATAGACCCTGAACAGAAATAACCGTTACACCTGCCATTTGCCCATTAGGGGTTGGTAGGGTAGATGGGGTAGGTCAACTACTACCTTTGAGTAAGAATTTCGACTGTGTATGAACCATAAGTCAAACTACACACACGTTGGACCGAAAATTTTGGTCCGGGGTACATAGTTTGAGAGGCATTTGTTGAACTCAGAAAGACCTATTCACACCGGACCGAAAAAATCGGTCCGTCGTAAGAGTGAAGAGAGCAGAGGTTTACACTGGCAAGAAGAAGATTTGTGTTGGACCAATAAAATTGGTCCGTCGTGCATATGTTTTGATTTAGCCAGGCAAGCTATGTTGGCGCCGAACCAAAAAAATTGGTCCGGCGTACACATGGTTTGATCTAATTTAGTACCAGCGAACAACGTTTGCGCCGGACCGAGGTCCGGCGTACAAGAGAAAACAACTGGTTTTATCAGAGTGGAGCAAGTTTGCGCCAAACCGAAAAATTTGGTCCGGCGTACTTAATAAAATGGTCTGCGGGGAAGAAGTATTATACGTCGGACCAAAAAAAACTGGCTTCAAATTGGTCCGGCGTGAATGGTGTACGCCCGGTTGAATTTTATCAAAGAAGACTCTTAGCGTCGGACTGAAAAAGTCGGTCCGGCGTACATAGTGTGCGCTCGGTTAGAAATTGAACCTTGATTTTTAGCGCCAGATTTCAAAGAAGTTAGTCCACAAGAGACTCCTTTTTGGCTAAAAGAGGGAAGACATGGATTTTACCAGAGAAGTATGAAAAGACCTATGCTCCAAGTAATCTTAGTGATTTTGCATATGAACCAAGATCATTTCTTATGAATAATCCTTCTTAATAGTATGGTTATTCTAGCTATGTGACTTGAATCAACTCCCAAGTCAAAGCTACAAATAAAAAAGCCTTAGTCTTGTTCTTCAGGAATAGCATTTGTAGGCTTGTACTAAGTATGCTTCTTGATCATCAACACCAAAACCTACAAAATAAGTATAATAAAAAGAATAGGGGGCCTAGATGCTCTCATGCGCCTCGCTGCACGTGCCTAGCCGTGCCATCCCATGTTCCCATGTACTGCCACAACGCTGACCTCCTCCCTCGCTCCCTGGGAATGGCAGGGGACACGTATCACCAGCTGCGCCTTGCGCGTTGGGGAAGGTGGCCATTTTTGTAAATTCATTCGTGCGCAAGGGTCTAGTTTTGCAAAAAAAGGGCTAGATATGTACATAATTATAGTTTTCGTATCGATCTGCATTTATTGTATCAATTTGCTTTTTGGGAGTTGGAAGTGTTCGTTGTGATCTTCGGCTAACTAACAGAACCGAAGATTAAGGGGAGAGGGCCCACCTCAAACTCACGCACGAACTACGATTGGGAGTGCACCAACTGACATTTGGTATCGGTCCCGTTAGCCAACGATATAATAAAGGGAAGAAGCCGGCACTTGACTTATTAAGGATTTCTCTCAAGTTGCTTCTTCCCGACACACCCATCCAATCTAGGGTTTTAAGGTGAGGCTACCGAAGGCTATTACTACCACCGAGAAGATCTCGGTGTTCTTCTTCTTCGCGCATCTATTTCATTCATCAACCACTGACAAGAACACTAATGCCTTGTAGCGACCCTCATTTTTGTATAAAATGCTAAAATGAGAATCTGTATGCAAACAGTGCTAGTCCCATGATCAGTGGCTAGCACGCACATTTACACATCCATACTCTTTATTACAAATGATAATGCTAAATTATACAATAAGGTTTTACAAAACAGAGAAGTGCAGTAGAAAGAAGCAAAGGTCTTGTAGTGTATCCATCCAACCCTCAGGCAACTGACAAGGCATAATCCCTAGAAAAACTCATCGTCAATATTCCCGCAGCCTGCGTCAAAATATATGTCGTCTAGAAATTTGCTAACTTCAGCTAAAGACAACAAATAAGCAAGGGCGAGTACTTTACGTACTCTGCAAGACTTTTGCAAAACCTATAATATATGCAGACCATTTCAAAGGAAAGGCTTCTATAGTTAATTTGCATAAAGCCAATTTGAAATGTAAATACTGAATAGTAGATTGCAAATAGAATTTAAGTAAAAGAAATTTAATATTGAAAATAATAGAATGTAAGTACGAATAAGTAAATTTCATGAACCTAGGTATCATGATCATATCCACAAACCAATTTCCACCAACACCCGGTAGAATCCAAAATTTTATGAAAATAAAAATATATAACTATGTGATGACTTTACCAAGTGCCCTTGTCCGTAGGCGCGGCTAATCGATTAGTTTTATACTCTGCAGAGGTGTACAGCTTTACCCACAAGTCATGACCTTTTCTTTTTGATGTAGGTTTCACGCACCTTTGGCGTAGTGGCTAGAATGTTCATGACGAAAACATTTACATTATCTAAGTTAACTTTGCACCAGCACGATGACGATAAACCCATATTATGGTAGAAGAACTCAGAGCATATATAGAAATGATGGATCTCTCCATAGCATGGCGTACACCGTTATATCGGTAAACGTTTGCTCCATGATCACCTCTGTGTGGACGTCCCTTCGAGCAGTCCATTAAGAAACAGCTCGTACTACTCCAGTCTTTCAATGTGTAAAGTTAAACTAGATAACTTAATTGGTTTAAGGCTATCCCATACCAACACTTGTGGTTGTACGTGTTTATTGGCTTGAAAACAACCCATAGTTCGGTCCTTAATCCGACACGGGCAATAATCTCCCCCTACACTACGTGCAACACCTGCACTTCTGGCTATTGCCAATAATTGCCCGCATCAAAACCATAGTTTTATTTTCACTTTTAACCAAAAATACTAACCATAAAGAAAGGTCATTACCCAATATTTTGTCATATTCAACATTTTTAACCATATTGAAAATTTTAAAGTTCTTTAAGCATGACTACCAAGAGTGTGTAAACCCAGTTGACATTTAGTATTGTCTATCTTATTATAGGGTTATCAAGGTTCGCAAATCCATACTTATCAAGGAAATTCCATTTGTCTACAAGTGTAGCTACCATTACCCACAATATAGCAGAGTTTAATGAATATAAGCATGTAAATAAAACATTTAATGAAAAAATTTGCAAAACTAGGATCAACATGATCAAAGGAGGTGCTTGCCTTGTTTAGTTGTTGTTTACGATGAAGTTGTTGTCGTAGCCGATGTTGTTGATGATGGAGTCAATAGCGTCAGGTTCTACACGTTGCGAACGAAGAACACAACAAAATAACAAGTTTTCAATAAGGGCAAATAGAAATCGAATGAAAAATCAAATGGAAACAAACTTATAGAAAATAGGTATAATTTAATGTTAGGGTTGGGTTCTTATGATTTCACATACTTGGATTCTAGTTGATCTTATATCATTAGCAATTATATTACTTCTTGTTTTATGAATTACTTTTACAAATTCTAGAGGTTAAAATTATGTATTTTCTTATTTATAATTTCAAATTCTGGATGCTAAAATTATTTGGATTAATAGGATTAATACACGAGTTTAGGAATGGTTAACTCATATGGGTTACAGGGTATTTGTTATTCGATCAACTAACGCGAGAAGGGTCTAGGTTTAGACTGCTAGTTTTAGGACAAATGTTCATGTGATTTTGAGAAGGTTCTAGTGACACAAATATTCTTGCAAGGTTAACTAATCTAGGCCTATAGCACCTTTGTGGATTGATTCCTTTTATGTTGGCACTTGATTATGGATTTTACATAACAATCACATGTATATGCATATACATGAGGCAAAGTCACTTACAAATTTGATTCAGACTTAACAACTTATAAAATATTTTGTATAAATAGATATATTATGGTTCTAATGAATCACAAGTTGGTTTTATCATTATTTGAATTTGTTTGCACTAGTTGCAAATTAAAAAACAATTATGCATTGAGAAACGATTTATTTTCAAATCTAAATCAAACTAGATTCAAATCTAAATATTTTTGCATAGATGGAATACTCATGATCTTAGTAAGATCACAATATTTATTTCATGATTTAAGGTGTTGTGATTTGCATATTTATAATAGTACCATATTAGGGTTTGTTTGAATTGTAAATACAACTAGTTCAAATCAAGTTTGAAAATTAAATATTTTTGCAAAAAAGTGTTTCTTAGTGTTTCAGGAGCATGTGAAAATTATTTCATCTTTTCATGAATTGTGGTTTTCTTATTTGCAATATTGCACATAATAGGTTTCTATTCAAATTTCAATTCAAATATTTAAATCTGTAGTTCAAAAATAAATATTTTTGCATGTTATGAACCTAACTGATTTAATATGAATTTATAAATTTATCTCACTCATATTGGATCTAAAATGCAAAAGATATAAGCAATTGAACATGCTAAGTTTTGTAAAATAGTGAAAATTAGAAAATTTTCCATATTCGGAAGTGCGCCTTCAAGGCAGCAAGGCGCTTTCTGTTTTTGGTCTAAGCCTGGGCTGAGGCACTGACGGGCTAGGCCCTATTGGCGGAGAGATGGGTTGCGCTTGAGCAACTGACGTGCGGGCCCGTGGTGTCAACGACTGCCCAACGTGTTGTTGGGCCGGCCCACATGGCAGAGAGCGGGTGCGGCTCAGAGACTGAGTGGTGGGGCCAAGACGATGGTGACACATACACGCGTGAGCAGCTAACAATGAGGACCCACTCGGCAGAGAGCCGAAGCAGAGCAGGGGTAAATGGAGCTCGCCGGCGATGAGACTTCGCCGGAGGTGGCGAATGGTCTACACCATGAGTATCAACATCCTTGCGCGCATTTAGAGGTGGTGCCGTGGTGGCCAGAGATGACCGAAAGGGGTGTCGCCACCGTGAGGGGCAGCGACGGACATGGCCGAGCGGCAGAGCAACAAGATTACTAATTTTTCTACTCATTAACACCAGTATAAGCATTAGCAGGTTCCAATGGACCCATTTTTAGGTTTGGTCAAGAAAATGAGTTACCGAATGAGGCTCTCACCTATCGCCAGCTTCGGAGAGGAAAGCGATTGGTGCGGTGGCTCATCGGAGAAGAAGAGCTCCAACTGGGGTCGATGATGGGTTGTAGGGACTATGAGGTAGCTATAGCTCAAATGAATTTGTGTATGGGTCACTGAAGCTAGCGAATCAAGTTTTCCCCTTTTTAATGGTGTTTGGTCGAAGTGACAGCAAAGGTGTGCTCGGGTGCAATTGAGCAAGGATCGGGTAAGAGATAGGTTATGGCACTGGCTTGATTGGTTTTTATAGCCTTTTGAGTCGGTGGACAACAGTGTTTGAACACAAATGTGGAGTTGCGGCTGAGGGAGCTAGATAGCACTGGAAAAATATGGGCGCCAGGGCATGGAGCAAGCTCTCGAGACAATGTGTGGCAGCAGGGTGTCACGATGACGTGTAGGCGACCTCAGGTTGCAAGTTGCGGCGTCGACTGAAGAAGGTGACAAAGAACAGAGGCGACGGCTTGCTGTCTTCTCTGCGCACGAGAGGGAAGAAGGGGGGAAGAAAGCTGGAGAAGGATGACAGATGGGGTAACCTGGCAGTGAGAGGACAGGTAGGGCTTGTGCTCTGGTCGGCTAGGTCCAGCTGGGATTGGGGCCCACATGTAAGCTGCACAAGGATGCTACTCCCCCTATAGACTTCTGGACAGGATGAGATTATGCAATGATCTGGGCTGCCTAATCGAGTCAATATTTTCTAAAAATTTTATTATAGGTCTTAAAGATAATTTTTGATATCCACTAAAAATATAAAGTTAAAATTCACTATATAAAAATTTAAATAATTCTGACAATGCAAAATATCAATTTCTAGCTATTCTATTTTTCTTTTAGTTGAAGTTCAAAATAAGGTTGATATTTCATGAATTTTTTTTGAAGGTTTTAAATGATAATATTTATCTTCTGTAAAATTTTCATATTTTTATCTTTAATATTTTAATTCTAACAATTATGAGATTAAGAATTTCATATTTATTTACTTTATGTTTTTGAATTTTAAAAGGCATAAAATATATGTTTTTGAAGGACCATGTAGAGGTCCATCCATGTTTTTGATGAGTATTTGACTTTATTTGAGCAAGGTGTGCTCAGGTTTGAGTTTGATTTGAATTGGAATTCAAAAGGAAGCAATTTGAGTTGTGTTAGCTTCTTGTGATACTACCGGCCTGTGGCTGGCGGTAGAACCGACTGATGATTGAGGCATAATAAATTGTGAGCATTTGTGATGATTGAATATTGCTATGTGAGGTATTTCCTTGTTTTTGATGGTTGCAGGTCGACGATGCTAGATCATGGTGAGGCAAAGGATGCCTGGGACTAGGCGAGGAGTGTCGGAGGTCTAGACGATCGGGGATCGCCAGAAGATGATCGGAGATGAAATCCGTGCAAGCCATGAAGACAAGGAATGATGTGATGCTAGCTAGATGCTACTCGGATCGATGAGGGCTGTTGGATTGCGGTCTAGTTGACAGGATAGTGGGTCTAGTTAGTATGCTTTGAAATCCGTGTAAGAAAACCCATGTTGTGGTGGGTTCTGGGTTAGCCCTTTCATGGCTGTGTGAGTGGGTTAATCCTAACCCTTGATGGATGCTTTAGGGTTTAGAGGTTCATCCAAGGGTGGTAGATGGCCCAAGAGTTGTATAAATAAGGGTGGAGGGGTAGCCTTCCCCCCTTAAAGGTTTTGAGGTTTTTGATGCTCCTTTGAGATTTGCCCACATGAATGTGAGGCTTTGTAACTTCTCCTTCCAGAAAATACAAAAATTTTCTTTACCTTATTGTGAATTTAAATTACGCATTTACATTATGTCTTTACTTTACGTAATTTAAATTCAGCATTTACTTTCCTGCATTTACATTCTCGCAATTTACTTTCTCGCAATTTGGATTTGCCTCCCCTCCTTCTAAATGTTGTTCTTGTAGTATGTCTTGAGGGTGTTCATATGGTTTTACATCTTTCTTGCACCCTAGGATAGACTAGAGATCAAGTTTTTATCGAATTGCAAATCTGTCCAGAACTTGTTATTCGCGCAGCAGTCAGTCTTTGATTTTTATAAAAATCTATAAAAATCCTTTTTAAGTGATTCTTGGTGTAGAAGGTGCGTGACTCATATATCCATCTCTAGAAAAATTTGTGAGTCAACTGGTTGCACTGTTTGAGCGCTGTGAAGTAAAAACCGAGCCTCAAATATTCTTGTCGAAGTTCTTGACTGTCTGTAATGCTTGATTTTTCATGTTTATTCTACAAAGCTTTTTGAGGTGATTTTTGGTGGACTCTTTCATGACTCAATTCTCATAGGGAGAAAAATTCCCAAAAATTTCATAGCAACAGAAACTCACCAACCATCTGCTCCAATTGAGGACAATTCCTGAAAAATCTGCTTTTACTTTTCTGGAAAGAGACTTTGGTGTTTTAGCTTTATCTCTTTTAGAAAAGTAGTCTTTGAATTGATTCCTCTTTGTTTGGACACTTGACAACTAATATTGTGATTAAAATCCCTCACATGTTTCATGGTTCTCGTCCATGCAAGCTAAGGGTACACATAGTTGTCTAATTGTTCGGGTTTTGGAGGGTGTGCAAATTTGAGAAACACTAGTTTGAAGGAAAATCTTTGGGTGTTTTAGATTTTTATTGCGAGATTTTTTGGAGTACTTTGAGTGGGGGAAAATTTTATTTGGGATCATTCACCCCCCCCCCCTCTGATCGCCATTTCGATCCTTCAATTTTAATTCATGGTATTTTTGCCAGAGATATATAATGATATATTATCGGCATGGTAAAAATCATGGCTTAAGATAAGCTCTAGATATTTCTATAAAAATCTAACAAGATCTGGATTGATATATTATCTCATCATTACATTTGTCTTTTGTTATATTTTAATGGTTCAGATTATTTCAAATGCTATGATTGATGTTCTGGATGGCTCTAATATTTTATTAGGATTTGCAGATTTTTGTATTTTTACCTTTTTACTTTTACCATTTCACCTTATTGAATTTCTTTTATAAGCAAAAAGCCACAACAAATTGTAATAGTTTAAGAAAAACCATAAAATTCAGAAAATACATAAAATGAAAAATTTTAAATTAATATCATATTTAAAATTCATTTTTATTGTTTGTTTATTTTTGGAAGAAGAGTTTTAGTATTGCAAGTTATACTTTTCTGAAGATTAAAATGCAAGAGGATGAGGAAAAAGATATTGTTTTAAACCAAAATCTTGATTACAATTAAAATTTTCATTCAATTCCATTTTTAAATTTAAAATTTTCATTTTTCCTATTTTTGAATTTTTCGGGATGTTACATGCCTTCTTCTTCATCACTGGGTCTAAATCTAACACTTAATATTCTGCATTATGTTTTGTGATCATGCTTTAGACTAGCTAATGGTTCATGTATTAGTTAAGCCTCAGTTAACATTTGGTATCAGAGCAACTAGCCTACAGCTTGATCCATCCTTAAGTTCGGTTTAGACCCTTTTTGTCTCAGTTTTTATCGAGTTTTTGTCGGTTTAGTGTTCTTTTCGGCTTGGTTAGCATATAGAAGGAGGGAATCCGATCAAAACCTAGACCAAGAAACCCTAATCCCTTTTCTCCCCAAATCCCAAATCCATTCAAGCAAATCCTAATGTCTAAAGAAGGGGTTTCGGGCATTCCTCGTTCGATCATCATCGTCGCCGACGCCGATGCCTTGGTCGCCGTCGGCCGCTTCGTGCGCGTCGCCGTCTTTCCGTCTCGTCCGCTTGCTATAGTCTCTCGCGGGCCTCAGCTTCACCCGTGGCCGCATGATGGCCCATATCCCGCCCCGTCAGAGCCCCACGCAGCATCAGCTCGCTCATGCGCACGCCATAGCCATCGATTCGCCAGCGCGACCCTAAGCTTGCTCGGTCGCCGTTGTTGCAGAACTTTCGGGCGAGAAAGCCGAAAGGCTAGGGTTTCCTTGCACGGTGGTTTTGTCCCGATCTGGTGAAATTTGAGCTGTTAGTTTGAATCAACGGGCAAGATGGAAGCATGCGCATGGGCTGCGGGATTGCTCTAGGCTCCAAACGCACGGCTGGGCTATCTGCTAGGGAGCGCGGCTGGGTCAGCTTGCGTCAGCGCGGTCTATGCGTCCGTGCAGGCCGTGGCTTTGCACTCGGGCCGCGCCCACAGTTTTTTTGACCGGACCGCGCCTGCTCGGTCGTCGGTCGTGGTCATGTTGGCAGGCCGCACGCTCACGTTTTGGGCCACTAAGCCGTTTATGTTTTGGGCCGGTATAGTTCAGCTATTTAGCAATTTAATTTTGTCTTTATTCAGTCTTTTAATTTCCAGCAACAAATACTGTTTAGTTACTTTACTTTTCCTAGGGGTTCATTTTATGATTATTTTTCTGGACAATTAATTAATGTGGCAATCAATTTCATATGATGATTATTTATGAGCATTATCTCTAATTAAAATGGAACCAACGGGTAGTTTTGATTAGAGATTATTGTTTAATGTCAAAAATTGAGATTATGTCATGACTATGATCATATATTGACCAACGTTGTTTATGAATATGTGTCACCCATAAGATAATTTAGTTCCTTTTCGTTTCTGCCCAACGATGATGCGAGATAGAACTATTAAATTTCGTGTCATTAGAATGTTATTAATCAAACCAACGTAGGGTTAATTTTCATGCAAGACATTTATTTTCTCTATTGTTTACTGATTATATTTTGGTTTGATTCAGCCATGAACAACACTAATGTTGCCGCTTACTTGAACGGCATTGAGCAGCTGATTGGGACAAATTTTTCTTCTTGGAAGGAGAGGATTTTGATTGTCCTTGGAGTCATGGACTTGGAAAGCTCCCATAGCTCCTTCCGCTGATGATGAGAGTTTCATTGAGAAAAAGAAACTCAATGACTTAATAGCAGAGAAATGGGAGCAGTCCAACCGCATGTCCTTAATGATTATGAAGAGCACCATATCTGTTGGGATAAGGGAGCAATCCCTGAATCTCACAATTCTAAGCAGTGCTTGGCCTCAGTCAAGGAGCAATTCAAAGGCTCCTCAAAAGTATATGCCAGTACTTTAATTATAAAGATGCTCACCACTAATTATGATGGCTCCAGCCACGTTCGTGAGCATATCATGATGATGACAGATATGGCTGCTAAACTTAAGGGCATAGACATGGCTATTTCTAATGGCTTCTTGATCCACTTCATTATGACCTCCCTCCTTTCTGAGTATAATGCATTTAAGATTAACTATAACACTCAAAAGGAGAAATAGACTATGAGCGAGTTGATCGCTATATGTGTCCAGGAGGAGGAGAGGCTTAAGGCCAAAAGAAAGGACTAAGTTTACCATGTTGGTCGTGGCAAAAGAAAATTCCAAGGGAAAACTAAGTCTAAGAAGAAGCTGCATTTCTCTCACAAGGTTGAATCAAGCAAATCAAAGCCAAAGAAGAAAGCTCCTACTGCACCTAACTCTGCCTCTTCTGATGGGCCCATCTGTCACTTCTGCAAGAACAGTGGGCTCATTTAGAAGGATTGTGTGGGCTTCATGAAGTGGCTCACTAAGAAGAATAACGACATAATTTCTACTGTTGATGAAACCCTTTATGTTGATTTTCCCCCTAATACCTGGTGGATTGATTATGGTGCCATTGTGCATGTTTCTAATTCATTGCAGGGATTTCTTACCGTGAGGATACTAAGAAAGGGGAGCAAAGTCTTTAGAGTTGCTAATGGAAGGGAGGCTGAAGTTGAAGCTGTTGGCACATTACCATTAGCACTAGATAGTGGCTTCGCTCTTCATTTGAATAATGTTGTTTATGTTCCCACAGTAAGGAGGAACCTTATTTCTGTTTCTCTTTTAGATGATGATGGATACATTTGTATTTTTGGGAATAATAAATGCATTGTGAGTAATTCCAATAATGTTGGTCTCACAACTCGATGAGACAAACCCTATATGCTTTCTCTCTCTAAATTCCCTATGTCAATGAATGTGTGCGATAACACCAATAAGCGAAAGAGAAGTTTAGATGGTGAGACTTTATCGAAATTATGACACTGTCATTTAGGCCACATTTCAAAGGAGAGAATGGAACATCTCATTAAGGAAGAGATACTCCACCTATTAGACTTCTCTGACTCAGACCACTGTATTGACTATATTAAGGGAAAATATGTAAAACAAATTAAGAAATGAGCCACACGAAGCACATGAATCTTAGAATTAATCCACACTGATATATGTGGACCATTTCCTGTAAATTCAGTGGATAGGTATGACTCCTTTATTACATTCACTGATGATTTCTCCCATTATGGTTATATTTTTCCCAATCGTGATCGATCTGAATCACTCGATAAGTTTAAAATATTTAAGGCTTAAGTAGAAAATCAGTATAATTTAAAGATTAAAGTAGAAAATCAGAACATGGAGGAGAATATTATGGGAGACATGCTCTTTACGGGCAAATTCTAGGTCCATTTGCTAAGTTTCTTTTAGAAAAAGACATAATAGCCCAATATTCAACACCTCGTAAACCTCAGCAAAATAGAGTAGCTGAAAGGCACAATCACACTCTTATGGATATGGTGCTTAGTATGATGAGTTACTCCAGTTTACCAGTTAGTTTGTAGATTGAAGCATTAAAGACAACTGCACATATACTTAATCGGGTTCCTGGTAAATCAGTGCCTAAGACACCTTATGAATTATGGACTGAGAGGAAATCGAGCTTAAAATACTTACGTGTGTGGGGTTGTCCTGCAGAAGCTAAAATCTTTAATCCATATATTGGGAAATTAGATCCAAAGATAGTAAGTTACCATTTTATTGGATATCCTGAAAGATCTAAGGGGTATCGATTTTATTGTCTAGACCATATCACTAAGTTTGTAGAAACCCGACATATTGTATTTTTAGAGAATGATGAAATCAGTGGGAGCTCAGAGGTTAGGAAAATAGATCTTGAGGAATTTGGACTTATGTACCATTATTAATAATCCAAGAAACTATTCTTCCTGTACCTCATTCAGTTACACCTCCAGTTGAGAATCCTGGAGTTGAGCCCCCACCTAAGGATTATGGGATTAACAGTACAGAACCTAATGATGGGCCTCAACAGCCCCCTATGATAACTAATGAACCACTAAGGAGATCACAGCGAGACAGGAGATCTGCCATCCCAAATGATTATGTCGTATACATGAATGAAGATGTAAATGACATAGGGAAGGTAGATGATCCTACCTCATTTAAGGAGGCTATGATGACTAAGGATTCACCCAAGTGCCTTGAGGCCATGCAGGATGAAATAAAGTCTATGAATATTAATGACATTTGGGATCTAATAGAAATTCTTGATGGAGTCAAAACAGTAGGTTGTAGATGGGTCTACAAAACTAAGCATGACTCTAAGGGAAATGTCAAAAGGTTAAAGGCAAGACTTGTAGCAAAAGTGTTTACACAAAGAGAGGGGATTGATTATGTTGATACTTTCTCTCCGTCTCAAAGAAAGATTCACTGAGAATTGTCATGGCGCTTGTTGCACATTATGATTTAGAGCTACATCAGATGGATGTTAAAACTGCATTCCTTAATGGTGACTTGCATGAGAATATTTACATGGCTCAACCGGAAGGTTTTGTCATGAAAACCAAGGAACATATGGGATGTCAACTTAAAAAATCCATCTATAGACTAAAACAAGCGTATAGACAATGGTACCTTAAGTTCGATGAGACCATAAGAAATTTTTGTTTCAAAGAAAATAAAGTGGACAATTGCATATACATTAAGACTAAGGGGAGCAAATTTACTTAGTGCTTTATGTGGATGATATCTTATTGGCTAGCAACGATAAGGATACGCTGTATGAGATCAAAAGATTTCTTTTCGCTAATTTTGACATGAAGGATCTTGGTGATGCCTATTATGTTTTAGGCATTGAAATTCACCGAGATAGGTCCAAAGGGGTATTAGGCCTATCCCAAAGGGCATACATTGACAGAGTGCTTAAGAGATATAATATGCATAACTGCTCTACCACACCTGCTCCTATTGTTAAGGGCGCTAAGTTTGGAACATTCCAATGTCCAAGGAATCAATTAGAGACTGATCAGATGAAAGGGATTCCTTACGCTTTAAAAAAATCCACATCAGGTTATATCTTCATACTTGCGGGAGGATTTAGCTTTCGTAACTGGGATACTTGGCAGATATCAATCTAATCCAGGACTGGACCACTGGAAAGCCGTTAAGAAAGCTTCGCGATATATGCAGAGCACTAAGCATTTCATGCTCACATATAAGAAGTCTGATACTCTTAAGGTTGTGGGTTATTCAGACGTTGATTTTGCAGGTTGTGTTGATACTAAGAAATCCACATCAGGTTATATCTTCATACTTGCGGGAGGAGCCATTTCCTGTAAAAGCTCCAAACAATCACTTATTGCATCATCAACGATGCAAGCTGAGTTTGTGGCACGTTATGAGGCTACTAGGCAGACTATATGGCTTAAGAACTTTATCCGACAATATATCTAAACCATTACCTATTTACTGCGATAATTTGGCCGAAGTTTTCTATTCAAGTAACAACAAGTCAAATGGTGCTACCATACACATTGACATTAAGTACCATGTTGTGAAAGATAGAATCCAGGATCAAACAATTGATGTCAAGTCTATGCTTGCGGATCCACTTGCTAAAGGCTTATCACTCAATCCCTTTCGAGAGCATGTTGCCGACATGGGTTTATTGGAAAGCCTCTGATTCTAGAAATGTGGACCATAAAAATAAAATCAACTCCCGTTAAGAATAAGTAATTATTCTATCGAGACATAATGTTGCACTATAGATACTGGGGTTTCAGTAGTGCATTTATTAACCACTGAAATACTTTATCTTGGTGTGTTGTTCTTTTGAGTGTGGACTTATGATATTAGCCTTTCGATCAAGTGAGAATGTTGGTTGTGATCTTCGGCTAACTAACAGAACCGAAGATTTTGGGGAGAAGGCCCACCTCAAACTCACGCACGCGCTGCGATCGGGAGTGCACCAACTGACATTTGGTATCGGTCCCGTTAGCCAACGCTATAATAAAGGGAAGAAGCCATTACTTGACATATTAAGGATTGCTCTCGAGTTGCTTCTTCCCGACATACCCATCCGCTAATTTTGACATGAAGGATCTTGGTGTTCTTCTTCTTCGCACATCTACTTCATTCATCAACCACCGGCAAGAACACTAATGGCTTCTACTTCATCACCGGGTCAGTAAATCTAACACTTAATATTCCGCATTATCTTTTGTGATCATGTTTTGGACTAGCTAATGGTTTATGTATTAGTTAAGCCTCAGTTAACAGGAAGATCATGGAATTTAGTTTTTCAGAGTGAGATGAAATGCATCTAATTATGTTTTCTTGGGTTTAATCGTCTTTTGTCAGGAGAGGGAGTGAGTTTCGGTCAAATTTTTGTCGAATGGATCCTGTGGTTGTTCTTCCTATGTGCTGTAAATGGAGTGTTTGTATGGATCAGCTAGTGCCTCCATGGTCTCAGTTTTTTTGTAGTCTGTACTTTGTACTCGGATGGTTGCTTAATTATGATGTTTTCTTGCATATGGGCTCCAATCATTATCCGTATGAAGTACAACTGTGGGGAACAACATTTATATTGGTCTAGGGTTCTATTCTTCATATAAGATGAAATAAATTAAAGAAGCATAGTTTTGTTTTGGTTTTTGTTTTTTTTTATGCTCTACTCACTTCCAGCGCTAAGTGAAAATTTGCTAAATACATTACTTCAGGTGAGGTGTTCAAATGTAAATTATTGTGTTTGGCAGTTCTGTCTAACGCAGTTTATCAGGACTGCGAGGGTGCCTAATTTTTCATTTAGATTTCTTGGCTTGTATTGGCCATTCACTCTGAACACTCAGGTACTTTGCCTGAGTAACATCATATCAATCAGGTACATTGCCTGAATAACATCAGGTTAGACAGCAGCAGATCTGAAGCAACTGAGCACAAACATAGCCAAAAGAAATCAGTTAGACCTACGATTCTATATTCCATCTAATTTGAACCACATCAGGTTTAGAACATCAGCATTACTGAAAGATCGAAATGACGATTAGAGAAAGGGGTGAATAGAAGCAAAATAAAAACTTTTCTTCTCAAAAGTATTCAAGCCTCTCTTCTATAAAGCTCAACTGAAAGGAACAACTACTCTAGTACTGGATAGAAAAGCAACAATTCTAGAACTGGACAAAATAGCAATGTCACTTTCCCTAAATAACCAACTGTTAGGATTAGATGCACGGCAAAATAACTGGAGACAGATTTAACGTGAAAAAACCCTTGCGGGAAAAAACCACGGGGAACAATCCAATATAATGATTCAAAGTTTACAAGTATAGGGGTTGGCTTATATAGCCAAAGAGTCCTAGTTGTGAAAGACTTGGACTAACAACTAATTTGGATAGAACCAAAAGATATGGTAGTTAGAGATATTGAGCTATCTCCAACAAACCTCCCCTTAACTCAAAATCTATAACAAAATTGTTCCCGGAAAACCCTAAAGGGTAATGAAGCACATGAATACAAGTGCGTTAAAAATCAAAACGACTACTGAACGAGGAAGACTGGAATAGTCTATCTAAGCACTTGTAGTGCAAAAAACCACAAAGAGTATAAAAGATTGGAATAGTCTTATCCAAACGCTTCAATGAAGCGAGATTGACCAAACCGCTAGAAGGTAGTGAGAAAGATTGGAACAGATAATCCAAACACACAGCTATAACAAAGCAGACGAGGAATCTAGGTCTTCCATTATTCATAACCCCAGTAAAATCTGAGTCTATGCATATAACCTCTTGAAACAAACGCTCAATCATCAAATGGCATAAGTAAGACGTCACTTTTGGTGCTGGGTAGATAGCGAAGAATTCATATCATCAACTTTTGGTATGCTCCACATAGCACATAAAATTCACCAAGCTGCCTACTGAAAATCCATAATATGGTTGAAACTTCTCAAAAAATGTCAATATGAAGAAAAAATTATCATGCATCAATGGAGTATAAATTGTTGTAGACCCCTCATATCAAGCAAAAACAATAAAACAACGTTGTAGTATCCACGCAGAAACAAACACCTTCTTGCACTTCAAACCTTCATCTCAAATTGACATTTGAGTAAAACCTTCACTAGAAAAACTCCAAAGAGTATAATGCTACCATCAAGGTGTCAACAAATTCCAAATGAACGGTGATGAAACACCAAATGCAGTTGTCTCCTCAACTGACATTATTTTTTCTCCAAAGTTGACGATGAAACGTCGAAGAAAATCGCCCAATAAACCGCCAATGATAATCGACGATGAAACGTCGAATAAATCTCATCGAATAAATCTCCAGCGATAAATTCCGCCTGTATTGCAATAAATTCTGCCAATAATATACATAAAAGCATTAATTACAATGAATGAAATCCGCATGAAATTCCGCTAATAATAGACATGAAAGTCTAAATGTGCGTATGATATCCCACCAATAATAAGCACAAAATAATAGATACGAATTGTGCATGAAGTACCCCCAATAATATAGCCTAAGAGCTGAAAAGCTCTAGAACAGTCGCCTTAAAAACATCCTGGCAGCTTGCTCCGTGTGCGCCTTGCAAAATCTGCTGAAAATCAGAAGCCAGAGCTGACCTGGAGTTGGAGCCGAGAAGCCAACAGAAGTCAAAGCCGCCTAACCAGAAAAGGAGAAGCTGAAGCCATGTGGGTTTAAGAGCCAGAGCCGGACCCAAAAGAGAATTAAAATTCGTGGCGGGATTTGATTGGATTCCAACTAGTTAGTGATTGGTCCTGGCAAAACCTCTTCACAGTTGCTTCTCTCGGGACCTTGGTGATTCACGGCTGACACGAGTGGATGGGCACCGGACGAGTCGGAGGATGGCTGAGGACGGTCGGCGTAGTCAGGAACACAGGTGCCGGAGACAAGCTGAGGCTCAAGCGGAGGCAGGCGAACCGGTGGCCGACGGCGTTGTCGCTTGGCGGGCCAAGGCCAAAGAGCAATCGGCCGGGGCAGCCGTTAGCGATAAGCGTGGGCCGACGCGCAGCGAGGTCGTCGGTGGCACGGTTGGTCGAGTCCCGGTGTTGCCGGGAGCGAAGATGGCGACGGGCGACGGTCAAGGTCACGGAAGGAGCGTCCGGGCGATGATAGCAGGGCTGGCTGCACGTTGGTGTTGGGTCGGACGTGGCCGGCTCAGGCACGGGCCGGCGGAGGCCAAAGGCGGACGACGCGCAGATGGACGGCGACGGCGGCAGATGGGAACCAGGTGCGCTCATCACTCGCTGAAGCGACGGAAGACAAACCGGTCGGCGGGCCGGCCCGAAGCCAAGGGGGCGGACATGAATAGATCGTGCGGATGCCGAGGAGGTCGACAATTGCGACGGCCGGATCTAGGTGAATGATGGCGGTGATGAGGATGGCGGCGCTGTAGATCAGAAAACCCAGGTAGCACTCGTAGATGCCGTGCGGTGCTGATTGAAACCCGCTCTGATATCAAGTATTAAGGGAGGTTTGTTGGAGATAACTCAATATCTCTTACTACTATATCTTTTGGTTCTATTCAAATAGGTTGTTAGTCAAGTCATATACAACTAGAACTCTTTGGCAATATAAATCAACCTCTGTACTTGTAATCTTTGAAGCATTATAGTGGATTATTTCCTATGGTTTTTTTCCCACAAGAGTTTTTTCACGTTAAATCTTTGTCTCCAGTTATTATGCCGTTCATCTATCCCTAACAAGTGTATCAGAAGAAACAAGTGTATCCCGCAAGGGAAGTGCTGGGTAGATGTCCTATGTTGTTGGATAAATAGAAGAAACAACAAGATCTCAAAACTGGAACTCCCACACGTCCAGCTAGATCAAGGCAAGTTCAACTCCCAAAACAGCAGATCGGTTTTACAGTCAAGAACTAGGAGAAAGGAGTTGCTGAGGGTCTAGATGATTGATATGTATTCCAGAGATATACCATCCATCAATCACTCACTCTTAACTCAATATCAAGCAAGAAAGATAAAAAAGAACCAAGAGAATGAAGGAGATGATTGAAACAAGGCAAAGCAAGAACAAGAATGAAAACATGAACAAGATTCTTGTGCTGAAACTGTTTCTATTCTTTGAAAGGATGGTTTAGAAAGCCTCACAACAAGGTAGGCAGAGCTCAGAGAACATACGGATATCAAAATACTTCACAAGACTCACACCCTCTGTTCTGATAGAGGCATCCCATCACCCTTCTATTTATAGTGTTCTAGGAGTTCACTTCCACTCACATGCATGAGCTAACCTGAAATCCAACAACATAACGGGTTTTGACTATGCCCTTTCGTACTAAACTTAATCTCTTCTCCACCAGCGAACCTTTGATCCAACGATATTCCTTCTCTTGAGTAGGGTTCAAGTTAGTATCTCAGTCGTTCACTTCACCATGACAACTTTAGCTTTTTTAACCGTTTTGAACCTAGACTTCTTCCTAAACTTAGTCTCGGTTCATACTCTCAAACTTTGCATCAAAGTTTACAGACCGAGAATTCAATTCATCGGAGTCCTCTCCAACCAAAACAACCCTTTGTGTAGTACCGTATCTGCCATCGAACATTTGCTCATTTTGTTTTTTCCACTCTCCTGCCAGTGTTTATTTCTTAGGGCTTGCTTGGAAGGCTCGTTTTAAGTCCAAAACCAGTATAAAATATTGGCCTATGATTTTTTTTATGTCTAGCTCTAAAATTCTGCTTGAGTGGGCCAGTAAATTTACAGTCGGTTTGGGTCAATGCAGTCGGAAAGAAAATGTTGTGTGAGGACGCCACATTTTTTTTCCGATGAATATCGGGGAGCACTCACTCGCGAATCATGAGACTCACAACTCGAGTCACGTCTTCAACTCCCGACAAACCCTAGCGACGACGGCGACTATGGCTGCAACTCCCCTCCTAGGAAACTCCGTGGTGACCTTCCCAACCCAACCAAACCGGACCCTCCTGCCGCTGCTGCCTCCCAATCCGCAAAGATCCCTCCTGACACGCCGATTCCTCCACCGCCACCTTCGATCCTCCCTGCGGCAACCCGATCTTGCGGATTCACTAGTTCTTGCGAGGTACTCCGGTGCTTGTGTGGTCCCATGCAATGGTTTCTTTCGGGGGTTGTTTGTTTGGGTTTGGAGTTGTTGTTTGCTTGTTCTTGTGGGTGAGAAGCGGGATCTTTCGGGCAAATTTGGTGGCCTTGGATTGGATTGCGGTGGGAAGTCAATGTGTTTTTGGCAAGTTTTGGTGTGCCTGAGATGCTAGATTGGTTGATCCCATCGAATAAGGTCTCCCGGTCCAAGATTTGGTCTGGTTGCGCATTTGCAGATAGTCTTTTCTGATGTCTGAATGGCCTATTTAATTCAATCTAGTTCTTAGGGTAGAGCTAACTCCCTATGAATCATTAGCATAGGCACAACCTTTTATTGATCCATATGTGTTAGCTTCTTTAAAGTTGAGTTGATTAGACAAGTCTCTCCAGTGAACACCGTCTTCTCTCACTGTATCTTGCAATGGAGCTTAGGCATGAAAATGATTCTAGATTTATAGTCGAGAAGGGTGCATTATTCACACTGTATCTTGCAATGGAGCTTAGGTGCTCGCTGTGAATTGTATTTTTTTCATGATGTAAACACGTCACATTGGTATGTCAAATGCGCAAAGTAGGGCACAGTCTTGGATCCTACTGCTTGCATTTTATTTATTGACAACTCTAACTCTATCGGCATGCTCATGGAGATGAATACCTTAAGTTCTTGTTTGCATTGTGAAATACAAGTGGGATTTGGATTGGTGGTAAACTTGGGGTGGAAGGCAGATTGACCCTTATATCATAGTTATCGAACTTTACTTGGAACTTGAAAGTGATAGGAGGAATGAGCATAGTCTGGTTAAAAAGTTTACCTCTATAACCATCATTGAGGTAATGAGAATAAATTTAATATCATGCATTGATAGTTTATCTGCCCACGGTGATGCTGTGTGAGGTCATGGTGGTTAGCTGCGAGTTGGTGTTAGAATCTTGCAGATCTAGAAAAGGAACCCAAATGTTTTCATATCTGCTTTTTTTAGGAAACATGAATGATTGATCCCATATTCCCATGACTAAACTACATTCTTCGTTTTATATGTTTACTGCTGTTATGGAGTCCCATGAATCAACTTATATGTTTGAGCAATCTATTCCAAATACCAGACAATCCCAAACAGATCAACTTATATGTTTACAAGGGAAAACAATTACAGCTGTGTTTCTTTGTGCCCAGCAAAATACCAATGTAAACTGCTTACAGGTGGAAACAAATTTGGGGCTTCCAAGCAGGCCCTTAATGGTCAGAACCCATTGATTTGACAGAAAATTGGCGGAGTGGCAAAAATTGAATAAGCATTGATTAAAAAGTTGGCACAAAGGAACGAGTACAATTTTTTGCTGGTAGTACGATATTGCACAAAGGAGCAGTGGTAGGAAAAAAATTCCCAATAAAATGATACAATCAATGGGTACAAAAACTAAAGATTCATTTCTCGAAAGAGCCTAGGGAAGAAGATGCTTGATTTTGAGTTCTCAAAGCATGCTACATGCATGAGAACATATCCTGCTCGTGCTAGGCATGCTCCTACTCTTCAAGAAATGGTTTTAATGGTCATAAAAAATTCTAAAAATTTTGTCAATTTAACATATGAATTTTCTTCCACCCATATATCCACTTTGTCATGTAATGTGATGCATGATTGTGCAGTTTGCCTAGCCGAGATCCACATACCAACTTGAGTAAAAGGGCATCGTAAGCAAAGATGCATCGCCGTTAGAGGTGCTTGATTGCTTTCTTTGAAGCGGGGTGGTGAGGCCAGCCTCTTTTAGACCTTTTGGGCTCTGTAAGATGTCTTGGTTTTCTACCTATTGTTCCCTCCATTTCACTATATTTGTGCATAGCTCACCATACTTACAAACCAATAAAACACTAAGTCTAAGAATTACAAATAAGAAATGACCGTACTTATCCAATTAAATGACATAAGACAACCACACAATCTTTTTCAAAACATTTATGTAGGGTTATTGATTGGAAAAAATTGCTATAACTACACTCGAGATTCATTCAATGAAAAAATATATTGTAACAAATTGCCTGAGACCAAGGCGAAAATAACCAAATAGGGGAAGATCTTTTGTCGCTGGCTTACCTGATGTCTAGGGGATCTACAGCCCATGAAGGCTATAGATGCCATTTACTCCGCCATGATGTCTAGGGGATCAACAGCGCAAGATGTCTTGATTTTGTTAGCAATTGTTCCCTCCGTTTCACTATATTTGTTCACAGCTCACCGTACACAAACCAATGAAGCACTAATTCTAAGAAATACTAATATGAAATGATCATATATATACCCCTTATTAAATGACATAAGACAATTAGGTAATCTTTTTCAAATCATTTATATAGGGTTAGTGAATGGAAAATTTTCTAGAACTATACTCTAGATTCCTTCAATCGACATATATATTGAAGCAAATTATCCAAGACCATAGATAAATATAACGAAACAAAGGAAGATCTTTTGTCTCTGGCTTACATGATGTCTAGGGAATCTAGGGACCACAAAGGCTACGCATACCGCTTACTCGATTTATTTTTGTAATAATATTTTTTTTAAAAATTACAGAAAAAATATGCCAAAACAAAAAATTTCAAAAATACCAACCTGTCATCATTTCAAATGGTGATAGAGAGCTGCAACCGTTGGCGACAGCTCTCTATAACCATTGACGACAGAGACTCTGTCACCATTCGGCATTTCAAAGAGCAACATGGGTGTATATTTGTAATTTTTAATTTGGCATAATATTTTTGTAATTTTTCATTAAAAAAAATATTATTTCAAAAAAGGAATCCCGCTTACTCCTCCGTTTGCTGAGAATGCGTAAAAATGGAAGACGTTTCCGGACATTGCACACAAAGAGTGATAGACTTGTACGGCGGTGCACAGACGAGGTGTAAAAGTGGAATATGTACAGCGGTGCGAGGCAGCTCGAGAGATGGGAAACTTGTTACGGCGTTGATCTGTAAACGCAAGGCAGACGCTTGGTAATTTCCATGTTTCCATTCGCTACTCGCTAGAGTAGTGTTATCTAAGGTGGATCGCCAAGAATCACACCACCAAGGTGTTTGTCGTATTGACACACAGAACTACGCTCACGTATCCAAGGCAGAGCTACGTGCCCCCCGACATTTTACGATTCTTCTAAGATCTCAGAGAAGCCTCAATCATCGAGCATCCAACTGGCGCTCCATTTGCAGCAAATGCAGCGACTCGGCGTCAATGCGAGCTGGCACCCGACGAGAGTTGATGGCTCCAAGTCCTCGAGCCATTGCTATCGTACCTCATCGTATTTACAGAACCCACATGGTCTGATAAAGTGCTGCACCTACCTGGTTTCTGTTTGTATTTACAGACCAAGAATTGAATTCATCAGTCCTCTCCATCCAAAGCTAGCGAACGTACCCTGAAACATTGCAGGAGACGCGCACGCCACAGCTAAGCCGCTTACCACTCCAACTCTCTCTGTTGGTACACTAGTTCATCCACGGCTGCCTGCAGCATTTGCCTAGCCTCTATCAGAAATACACACAAAATTATTCACGAGGAGAGTAGGTAGAGGGAGGCGATGGAGGCGACGGTGGTGAGCGTGGGCAAGGCCGTGCTAGACGGAGCGCTGGGCTACGCCAAATCCAAGGCCGCGGAGGAGGTCGCGCTGCAGCTCGGCGTCGAGCGCGACGTGGCCTTCATCGCGGACGAGCTGGAGATGATGCAGTCCTTCCTGATGACCGCGGACGAAGAGCGAGACCAGCAGCACAAGGTGCTGACCACCTGGGTGAAGCAGGTCCGCGACCTGGCCTACAACGTGGAGGACAGCCTCATGGATTTCGCCCTTCACTCCGAGAAGAAGCCGTCCTGGTGGTGCAACCCCCGCACCCTGTGGCAGCGGCGCAACATCGCCAAGGAGGTGAAGGAGCTCAGGGCCAAGGTGGAGGACGTGAGCAGCAGGAACCTGCGGTACCGCCTCATCAAGGATGGCTCAGGCTCCAAGCCTGACGCTGCCGCGGAGCAGGCCAGCATTGCCAGTGCGGCAATGTTTGGCATTAACGAAGCAAGACTTGCCGCCGTGGAGCAGGAAAAATCGAAGAAGAACCTCCTCCAGCTCATCACCGACAAGGACGATAAACGTATGGTGATTGCAGTGTGGGGAACAAGTGGTGATCTCGGGAAAATGTCCGCCATCCAAGAGGCCTATGATGACCCAGCGGCGAAATACATGTTTGGATTCCGTGCTTGGGTTAGATTGATGCGTCCTTTCAATCATAAAGAGTTTCTTGAGAGCTTGGTAAGGCAGTTCTTTGAAAACTCTACTGATGAACCAGGAGAGGTTCTGATGAAAATGGAAAATATGGGGCTAAGTGATTTGGTTCAAGTGTTTAATAGACAAGTGGGTAGCAAGAGCTTCCTGATTGTGATTGATGACCTATCAACAATAGTGGAGTGGCATTCCATAAAAAGCTACTTTCCTGACAAGAAGAATGGAAGCCGAATCATAGTTTCCACACAGCAAGTTGAAATTGCAAGCTTGTGCACAGAGCAACCATATCAAGTGTCAGAGTTTAAGCAGTTATCATCTGATCAAACTCTTTACCTGTTTCACAAAAAGGTAATGCGGAAACATGTCAATCATCTAATGCAACTATCGCTATTATTAATTCTTTTCCTTTTTACTTGATTACTCTCTGTTTTTTTCTGAAACTCTAGTTGAAATTAATTTACTGAATTGCATGTTTGTGGATTACATTTGGCTTTGTATAAATGTCCAGTGATGTGTTCTTTTAACCATCACACACTGTGTCATCTCAAAGTTACCTAGTAAAAATTGAGATTCTGTTCCATGCATGGTCACTATATTCCAAAAACACTCTCATACTTAAGTTATGCATGAGCTAATCTTGGTAGTTAGCTAAAACATATTTAACAAATTTTAAAAATTGATGGAAGAAAAATCCACTACTCGTGTGCAACTGAAGTTCACGTGCCTACAGTTTACTCCGATTTCCATCCGGTTGCTACATCTTTAAATTTCATCAATCAGTTCTTTCGGAATAAAACTAATTGGATCCTTTCCATTACTAAACTTACCAGATCTCTAATTATTTTATCAACATTGACATTCCTGTAAAACTTTGACGAATGGTTGTGCGTGGTCTCTCAGGAACCCGAATCCGGCTTAATTAGGTTCTGGGGCCAATCAGGAAATCCCATCTTCTCTTTATTTTCTGTTTCTGGCTTAATTCCCATTACTCCGACCAGAGAAGGCGCAGATCCCCTCTTCCCTCGTATCTGCTCCAAAGCGCACCATGGCAGTCAGCTCCATCTGATAATATTTTGTGCTTGAGCCTCCAAGGTGTGCCACCTCCTTGAGACAGCCATGAGCGAGAGAAGATCTTGCAACACCTCACAATTCTACCACTTGATAAGATATCGTGGGATGTCTCTGTAGACGAATTACATGAGAAGTTTGACAACCTCGCATGTGCTTCTAGCTGTTTGCCTTGAACTGATTAAGTAGCAAAAGCAATGCCCAGCATCACAGGCAGCGCCCATCGCCGTCTTCGCCTAGCTCTGAGTCTCTGACCACATCGGCCTCCCACTTCACCATCACCGTGAATCCTTAGTAATTAAAGGACATAATGCCGTTAAGAATTCTGTTAATTAGATATGTAGACACTTGGCATTAGGAAAGGCCCTACATGGAAAAGAATTATATGGAACCACCACTACGATGCGAACACAGGGCAAACACAAAATATGTAGGCATCTCACACCTATATATGAGCTATCTAGAGAAAGCAAGTATATGATATCACCCTCAGCTTGAAGATTTGTGTTTCTCACGTGTTCACACCTACGGGGGGTGCCATATAATTCCAGGTAGCACTGGTGCCATATAGTCCTAAGGGTGGTGCCATGCGTGTATGGAAAATTTTGTTTACTAGTACCCAGTCCTACAGTTTACTCCAATTTCCATCCAAAGTACATCTTTCAGTTTCATCATTTAGTACTACTTCTTTAGGAATTTCACCAAGTGGTTCGTTTCCGTTACTAAACTTATTTGATCTCTAATTGTTTATCAACATTGACATTCTTATAAAAATTTGAGGAATGGTTGTCCATTGTCTCTTAGGACCCATACCCTTTATTTACGGTGCTTATATTACAATCAGACTGTAATGAGACTACGGACAACTTTTTTAGAGTCTAATGCTAACAACAATAATTCAGTAGTGCTTCTACGCATTCCCTCTCGATACGAGTTGCCTAAATCTTGAAGCAAACAAAGGGATAATTAATGAACATCTACCCTTCATTCATGCTTTAATATGTGTGCAACTTTTAAAAAGAGATGTATAGAAGCACCTCTCCAATGAATTTCTTTTCTGAAATGCATGTACATAAGTCTTTCGGTACTTTGATGTTAAACTGATGATACATATTACTCTAATTAAAAGTGTACACCTGGAAATCATCAATATGTCAAGGAAATTTCTCAACGACATGCTTATGTGCAGGTTATGCTGTCATCAGATTCTGTTGAGCCCATCTTTAACTCAAATACAGAGACTATTGGGAAGAAGTCTGCAATGTCCGACAGTGAGATAAAGGAGGAAGATCAAGAACAACCTAAGGGTGGAACTGCTGGAAAGAAGTTTGATCGCAGCAGGACGATGGCACTGGTTGATGAAGTGTTCACTGGGCGAACAACAGAGAAATCTAAAGTGATAGAACTAATTGGTCAAGCGGAGGACGAGCAAGGCTGTAAGGTGATCTCGGTGTGGGGAATGGGAGGTATTGGGAAAACCACTCTCATCCGAAACGTCTACCAAAGCCAACAGCTTGGTGGCTGGAAGCGTGCTTGGGCCACTGCATTGCGCCCTTTCAACCCTGAAGTGCTCATCAGAAGCTTAGCTTTGCAACTACAGAAAAATGTTCAGGAAGATTCTACTGGACAAAGTGGAACAAAAAAAATAGCAACAATGGGACTTCGAGATTTGACTGACGAGTTAACTAAGCTTCTAAAAACAGAAAAGTGCCTCATCGTTCTTGATGATATATTATCCACTGCAGAATGGGATTTGGTCAAAAATTGCTTAGAAAATGCTAGACGGATCATAGTTACCACAAGGGAAAAGAATATTGCCAAACATTGTTCAAGAGAAGACAAGAACATGTATTGCCTTAGTGGTCTAAAAGATGATAAGGCACTTGACCTCTTCAAAGAGAAGGTACTTCTAAAACTACTGTTCATTTTATTTCTTCCCCTCTAGATGAGTTTACACTTCACAAGCTCTTTAAGGTATACCACTTACCCCCCTCGGAGGTAAGACGAGTAGTTCGTCATTGATTGTCCTGGGTAGTTTTGGTAAGAAAAAAGTAGGTTAAAGTCCTGTAAATAACAAAAGAAGGAACATCTTAAATGGCTCCAATAATGTTGCTCAAGAATAAATTAATGATGCTTACACATACTCCTTTTATCGTTAGGACATTTGATATACATGCACATTGGAGTAGTATATACTATTGCATTAGTACATTTCATTCTACATTTTTTTTGTGCAATTTATTTTGCAAGGACATTTCACTCCTAATTGGTACGTATTTGGTATTTTACAAACATGAATTACTTAAGATCAACCTCCATGAACTAAAATAATAATTTCTACTTCGCATTTCAATTTGGCATGTAAAATTCTATTATAACTTGAAATTAAAAATAGACATATTTTTTATTGTCAGAATATTAAAAAATCTAATATCATATTCAGAATTCTACTGCATAATATATATAATGTATATTATATGTTGAAATTTCCGCTTTAATCGAAGAAAACAAAAAAGCTAGAATTCCCAAGTTAATCTAAAAATGACAAAAAAATCTAAGCCATAAATCCTTAATATGGATGGCTCCAACTCACCGTGATACGTGTCTGTGACAATAGCCGTGCAAGTGCATCTGTAGTTCTGTACTAGAAATAGAAATCTGGACCGCATGCATGGATGCATATATTGCTGCAGTACTAAAAACCCAAACATGACTCCACGAACAACAATGATTACTAGATACAATTAAGATTACGTGAACAGCAAGGTATCATAAAACAATTAGATTCCACATAGAAAAATTGTGAAGCTGTGCATAGATACAAAAACATTCAAAACTTGGATCTAAATTTTTCTATCCAAATATGTATAATTGCATAACTACAATGTAATTCCAATATTCGCATGTGTCAAACTAATACTTAAATATTTAAAAATACATATATAGATTAGGAATTAAGAATTAAAAAGAGCGTGTGATACACATATATAAGAATTCACCAATATGAATTGGAAAACTATTATTATATCCAAGTATGTAAATTTGTAAATTAGAAATTGTAAAAACCATGGCAAGAGAACAATATCTATTAGAAATATATAAAAATTAGATAAATTAAAGTTTTAATTTGTATAAAATTGGAAAGTGAATTGAGAAACAAATTTGTCTAATGAATTTGTTTCTAAGAGCAAATTTCGCAAAACTATAGGTTATATGTATAAACTATCAGAAAACTTCATATTTTAGCATGTATTTCATAGAATTCCATATTTAAGGGACATTTATTTCAGAAAACTACATATTGTAGCTCCTACTGTAATTTGCAGTGATCTGATTTGGTGGGCCCCATATGACAACCACAAAATCCCAGTTTTGTGGCTACGGTGTGGGGCTCATCTGTCATAGTGGAACCAAATAACAGAAGATGCTACAACCTATAGTTTTATGAAAAATGTCTCTTTAATTTGGAGTTCTATGAAATACATGCTAAAATATGGAGTTTTATGATAGTTTGTACATGAAACCAATAGTTTTATGAAATTTACACTTTTTCTTACAAAGTTCATTATATTATCAATAACATAGTGTTGTTGAAACCTTGTAACCCATGCGGATGCACGGGTTGATGACCAGTGCTTTTCAATGACAAATGCCAAAATATGATTTGTTTGCTTGTTTACAATGTAGTAATCAACAATAATATCCTTTGCATCGCAATAGATGATATATTTAACTCCTATGAGGTAATTGGTATCTCATCCTTGGATCAAGCAAAATGGATGGTTCAAATTAATTTGGTATACTGTAAAGATTCTTACTTCACTTAAGATTTATACAAAGCTTCTTACTTCACTTAAGATTTATACAAAGCTTGTTTCATACTCCATGTACATACTCCCACTGATATACCACTTCAACACATTTTATACCTCTTTATGAATTTGAATATACCCTAGGAACAAGTCCATTTTACCTACTTCAACTCTTCCTTGAGTCCAAAAAACCACCATCAACTACGAAAATGTCCACTTTACAATCACCCCCAACTAAAACAGCGATTGTTGACAACCATTTTGTTCTAAGATTAAAATACAGATAATAATGTAAAAAATTATAATATCAAATAAATAAAGAACACTGACGGCTAAAATTCGTTAGAACATAAAAAATGACTAAAGGCCACGAATTATTTTTAAATAACAATCGCTATGACATACCGGACTAGCAAATAGTCTAATGATCAATATTCCATGACAAAAAATGTTAGTATGTCTAAATATTTAATAATGCTTAAAGTTCTGCATGGATTGGACTAATGTGATAACTCCTTGGTCATGTATCAGACAAATAGCGCACACTGTACACACATATAAATTATATGCCTCATAAAAAGATATTAATTAGTTAACTAAGCTCTCGAGCAGAGGTGGACATAACAGGGGGTCAACCGGGGCTGACGCACCCCCTACTGTCTGTCGGCCCGTGGGTACCCCGCTAGCACCCCCAACCTAGAAGTAGAGGACGACATCCCGCTGGTGGATGGCATCATGGCAGAGCGGTGGCCGGTCAGGCGGAGGAGGCCTGAGCAATGAGGAGGAGGCGAGAGCGGCAATTAGGACACTAGCTCTGGTATTTTTGCATAAGATCAAACAAGTACTGGAAAGACATACACTGTGACTGGAATAAGAGAATATATAGTGACAGATATTTATGGTTACGTTGGCAAGCATGTAAGACTTAGTGAAGGTGGTGCATGTCGTGTGCACCGCTTAACTGCCGATCATGAACATCACATGAACTGCTGATTAGTAATTTTTAAAAAAAAATCCAAGTGAATTAAAGGGAGGAGTTACCATAACTTCCCTCCATGAAACCTCCATCCCAACCTTGCTCTACAAATAGGAGGTACAGGCTAGAGAGAAGAGAACTTTTGGGAGCAAGCTTTGGAGAGGAAGAACTCTCGCAAAAATCTTGAGAGGAAACCAAAGAAAAATGAGAGCAATAAAAAATTCTGGGAGGAGACTAATGTACAAAGAAGGTGAGATGTTCTTCCTTAGCTCTTAGGTTGTAACGACCCTCATTTTTATATAAAATGCAAAAATAGAAATCTATGTGCATACAATATTAGCCCCATGATCAGTGGCTAGTATGCACATTTACAATAATTGGAATCGCAACCATACATTTTATTATTAAAGCGGAAGCTAATTGTATATTGTATCCTTACAACTCAGAGTATATAGAAGCAAGATCTTGTAGTGTGCCCATCCAACCCGCAAGCACCTGACAAAGCATAAATCCCTAGAAAGATCGCGTTATTGAAATTCCTGCAACCTGCAATGATAAATAATCTTCGGAGCCTTGCTTTCGTTTTCACCTAAAATAATAGATTAAGCAAGGTTGAGTACTTTCGTACTCAGCAAGACTTAAGGTGGTATTTGAAAATGTAGTAATGCATGTTAAATCAAAGGTGGCTTCTACCGTTAATTTGCAGAAAGTGATATTGAATTTGTAAATCAAGTTGTCATTTGTAGAAGGAATTTGTAAGAGCAAATTTGACTGATAAGAAATAAGTAAATCATAAGTAATACTCATAGTCCTTCGCGAGCATTGAATCATCCAATCCTGCCATAACATAGCTCAACACAGTTTTTGCCAATACGTGGCAAATCAAATAAAACCAAGCATTTTGAAAATAATAAAACATCTAACTTAATGTCAGTTCACAAAGTTTCCCATAACTGCGAGCACAGCTAATCGATTAGATTTACACTCTACAAAGATGTACAGCTTTACCCACAAGACATGACTGACTTTTTGTGCAATCGATATTAACACACTTTCTTTGGTGTGCCATAGAGTCATGACATAACCGTTACATTATATAAACTTAACTTTGCACCAGCAACAGTGACGAAAAACCGTTGCTATGGCAAAAGAAACACATATATATAAAACATGGTATCATCATCACAAAAACAGTCGGGCACCGTTTCTCTCCATAGCAAGGCGTACACCGTTATATCGGCAAGCGTTGTTCCCAACACCGCAATGAGGGCACCCCTTCGAGCAAACCTAAAAAGGAGAGCTCGTACTACTCCGTCCTTCCAATATGCAAAGCTAAATCTACATAACTTAATAGGTTAAAATTGTTCCATACCAGCACTTGTGATTGTACGGATTTATCTTGGATCATACAACACTATATTCGGTCCTTAATCCGACACGAACGATACTTCTCCCTACACTACGCGCAAATCCATCTGCACAACCGACTATTGCCAATAATCACCCGCGTCAAAAATATAGTTTTATTTTTGGGTTTTTTTAACCAAAATACTATATAGTAACCAACAGTGTCATAACCAACATTTTTAAATTCTCAAGAAACAATTTTAATCTGATCATCTATGTTGTTGCTAATTAAGCATGGCTAATATATAAGCGCATATACCCAAGTTGACATCATATATTGTCTAACCCTAATATTTATTAAAAAAGTTCCAAGAGATAACAGGTATACCTATCAATACTACAAAATAGCAAATTTACAGAAAATAAGCGCATGCATGAAATAGTTTGATAAACAAAATAAAAATTAAATACTGGGATCAATATGATCAAAGGGGTGCTTGCCTTTGCTTATTTGTTGTTTACGACGAAGTTGTAGTTACCACTGGCGTTGTCGATGACAGAGTTAGAGGCATTGAGTTCTACACGCCGTTTGATAGAAATATAGCAAAGAACCAACTTTAATAAGGGCAAAAAGAAGACAGACAATAAACTAAATAAAATCTTACTATAAAGAACAGATGGTTTCTTTTTATAGATCATTTATTTTTGTTTTACGGATTCAAGAGGCTAAAATGATTTGGATTAATAAAAGTAAACATTAGTTAAAGGTTTCATAAACTCAACTGTTCATATATGTTTCTAGTGAACTTATCACTTAAGGTTATTGCATTAGCAGAATTCAGATGAAAAGCTAGTTGAAATAAGAATATTTTTTTCAGATTATGGTAGTCCATATCCTAAGGAACATTCCTAGTCTGTTCTTCACAAAATTTGTATTTAGACGAGATGTTTTACGAGCTGTTGAAATATCATAAATGGTCATAACATTGCCGTTATCAGGAATTGGATTTCGTTTTAAGTTTGCGACTACACTATACATGATCATTTACTCATTTTTCTGGTATAATAGGGTACGACCCTAGAAGTGTTTTAAAATTGGTTTTGCATTATTTCGCATTTAGGTACGATAGTTTGTGTTCATGAAGAATAAAGTCTTTTGTAAACTTAATTCGAATTAGTTCTTTTTGCCGATCATCGTGATCTTATCTTTATGAATATGCTGAGCATACTTAATTTATGAGATCTTTCATATATATATATATATATATATATATATATATATATATATATATATATATATATATAGTGTACTTGGGTCATATTCTATTCTTAAAGATAATTCAAATCAAGTTGATTTCTTAAACATTTTGGCATATTGCCGTACCATTTTTGGTCCCACCTACCGCTGAGTTAACAGGAGCTCATTTTATGGAAATTATATATGGGTACTACAAGCACATGTTTTGGTGGCTTAAATGAGTTAAATCTTTAAGTGCACAGTTCACAGAACTTACAATTGTCAGTTGCCAGAACCTTGAGTTACTATCTGCCATCATACGGACACTGATAACCTTAACTACTAGCATATTGCATTTTTACTTCCTGCTAGCACTAGAGTTCTTATTTGCCATATTTTCCTCTGTCCTTTGAGCTCTGAATTAACTAACTTAATCAAGTTCTGCTATAAAACCAAGAGGGCTAATTGAAATTACTAACTCCGGTTACCATTGGAAGTGGGGCCATTGGTCAGAAGAAAAAACTCATAACAGAGAACTGAACAGGGACTTGGTCTGCACAGTGGCGCCATGGAGGGCTTCTCTGTGAGCTTCGGCTGAAGGTGGAGCAAGGACCAAGGAGCAGGGGCGACGGCCTAAACTGGATTCCTGTGACCTTATTTATGCCACAGGAGGAGTCGGTCGGGGCTGGGGCGAGCTGCAGCGACGGCGCACCGGCGACGAGCGACGGTGGTAGAAGGTGGCCGTGGCGGCGTCCGCTCGGTGGGGGAATGGTGAAATTGATCGAGGGGTTTTGATCAGTGATGGATGGAGTCGCCTCACACAGGTTTAATTTGGAGAATGGCGCAGCGAGTAAGAAATTGGGCTGCAGAGGAGAGCTTCGGCCATGGCGAAAATTGGAGGTGGCTCGGATAGAATTGAGGCTTGATTGCAGCGGAGAAGCTACTGGGACCTTGGGAAAACGATTTGGGTGCTCCGTCGGCTTTTATAGCTAGGAAAGGGGCGAGGATAAGCCCGACCTCGGGTGAGAACTCGGCGAGATGATCTCGCGCGCTTGCACAGAAAAGAGGATGGGCAGAGCAGCGCGGAACGCAGAGGAGGCGGCTGTGTGGCGGATCAGCGTTGGCTGGACGGTGTAAATGGCAGAGGATAATGAAGCTACAGTGGCGCGAAACTTTGCTTTAGGGCTCCGAAGGCTGGAGATGCTCAGCTCTGGCTGCCGTGTGGTCCCAACAGCATTTCGGTCCCACCAGCCAGAGACAATACGTGCAAAAAGGTAGCTGAGCCAAACTTGGTTCAATGGATGGGTTACTAGTCTTATCTGGAATTTTTTGAGAATTTTTCTGGAAGGTGATTGGATAATGGTCCTCACTGTAGAAATTTCAGGCGAAAATATAATACACAGAAATTATAGAAATTCTGTGCTCAAAATTGAGTTTTGTTTTTAATTTATCAGAGGATTTATATCATGTCAAAACTTTTTGTAGGAGTTCGCCCCCTGTTTGTTTTAGCTTAGGTTTTTTGGCTTTTGGCTTAAAGCTAGTTTTTTTGGCTTAACGAGCTTTTAAACCGTCTGCTTTTAAGTCAAGACATGCTGTTTGGTATCATGGATTTTTGATGGGTTAGATGGTGTAGCTTATTACTAGAAAGTTTGAAATACCCTTTAAGGCTGTAAGGACTTTTTTTATGTACTGATTTATCTAATACAAATGTTTTATACTTTTTTTACCGAATGTCGTACTGAAAAACATAGATTAATCTTGAGATTAAACTTCATTATGAGCATAATTATTTATCAACTTCATCCGGGTGGATGGAGGAGGAAGAAGGCTGAGGATGACGAAGGAGGGAGGAGGTCAGGGACGGTAGAGACCGGAGCGGCGGAGGGAGAAGGCATGTCGCACATAGGAGCGGGAGAAGACGAGGAGAAATGAGGAGATGAGAGAAGAATTCTTGAGTTTATATATGATGGTATTTGGTGGGTAATTTTAGAGACTTCCAGTGACAAAGGGTTATTTCAAAACAAAAAAACCCAAAAAAACACCTCTCACCTGGCTTTTGGCTTATAGTTATATGGAGGCTTTTGAATTTTTTTAAGCTCGACTTCAAAGTCAGTCGTTTGTTTGGGCTTTGGCTTTTCTGCTTTTAAGCCAGTGAAAAAGCCGAAACAAACAGGGCATTCCTCTTGGCTATATAAGCCTTCAAAAAAAATTTCAATTTTAGATATTTTGTATTTAATTTATAAAAATCCTGACATTCTGATTCTTGGATTTTCAGTATTTCTGTTTTTTGAATTTTTAAATATAAAAAAAATTGATTTTTATTTTTAATATTTTTACTATAGATGTATTTATCTATCCAGAAGATAATATTAAATTTTTAGATCGAGATAAGATTGGATTATTTTTATTTAAATCTGGCATGTTTACTATTGCTAGTCAAGAACCATTAATTGGCTTTTATTTCATGTTTAATTGCTTTGATATGACTTTTAAAATTCAGAATTGAGGTTCTAGTGATTTTTTGAGATTAACCAGAATTTTATACTTTTTATTGTTAATATATTTTATTATTGTTATTTATCTATTACTTATAAAGATTTTTCCTTTAGAGCAAAAATCAAGGAAAACTAGGAAAAATTCAGAAAAATCCAGAAAATGCATAAAAAGCATCAATAAATATAATTAAAATTGAAAATTTAATTTATTACTTTATTTTGAATTTCAGGATGTTACATAGGTTTGGCCATCGTGGTACGAATCAAGGAGCTCTCCCTTCTTCTATTCCTCCTTTGCTCTTCGGATTGGTCAAGCAATACAAGTCAAGGAGCTTTCTTTTTCCCATCCCCCTTGCCCTTAGGTTCAGTCATCGCGATACGAATCTAGGAGTAATCTTCTTTTTTTCTCTCCCTCTTTTATGTTTTTGCCCTCTAGGTTTGGTCTTGTTAGTGGATCCGAATCAAGAACGAGTCCTCAAAGCCTCGTTTCTTAGTTTCGGTCCCTATGCATGGATACTGATCAAGGTTGGGTATGAAGACCCCATTTCCTCATTCGGTTCCGTTAGTGGATACGAATCAAGAACGAAGGATCAAATCCTCATTTCTTAATTTCAGTCCCTACGTATGGATACGGATCAAGGATGGGAAGTATGAAGGACTCATTTCCTCGTTTGGTCCCGTTAGCGCATACAAATCAAGAACAAGTGATCAAATCCTCATTTCTTAGTTTAGGTCCCTATGAATGGATACAAACCAAGTTTGAGAGGGATGAAGACCCCGTTTCTTATGTTCAGTCTCTTAATCATGAGCAGGTATATGCTATCGAAAAAATGATGCAATGGGGAAATCACTAAATAACAAAACTTTGTTGTGCTTACGCTCAAACATGGGTTCTTTCTTCACGAATACCATATCGTGAGTAGTAATACGGACTAAACAAAAACAATAAATTTTACTCGACTACATTTTGCATATGGGCCCCATATTAGTGAGTACCATACCATGGTTTAGTAGTCCAGGTGGAAATGAAAGGAAATAGTTAAATAATCATCGTCATGGTTACACACATGGGTTCCATATGCGTGAATACCATGCTATGAGTAGTAATTCAAACATATTACAAACAAAAATAATATATTCTATCCGACTACATTCTTAATATGGGCTCCATACCAATGAGTACCTTGTCATGATTTAGTAGTATGGGTGGAAATGAAATAATTAATTAAATTTTGTCAAGGTTACGCTTGCACATGGGCTCCTTATGCGTGAATACCATATCATGGGTTGTAATCCGAAAATATTAAAAATAAAAAATAATATATTCTATTCGAACATGTGGTCTATACGAATTAGTACCATGTCATAATTTAGTAGTCCGAGTAAAGATAAAATAAAGAAATAAATAATTTTGTTCTTTGCTATACTCTGAACATGGGTTCCGTATTCGCGAACACCATGTCATGAGTAATAATATAGGCATAAATGAAATAAACAATTAATAATTTTTTAACCGATTATATTTTGCACATGGGCTCCATATTGAAATGACTACAATGTTATGAGTAATAGTATGGCTAAAATGAAATAAACAAATAAATAATTTATGTCATGGATGATAATATAGGCATAATAAAATAAATAAACTATGTGTCTCAATTACACTACGTGCATAAAATTTATGTCATGCTAGTAGTAATACAGACACTAAATATAACCTTTGCTTCAGTTAGGCTACATGCAAGCGCTCAATATTTACGAGCACTATGCAATGCTAGTAGTAATACAAAGCAGAGTAAAAATAAATAAAAAAAGAAATGATAAAATAGATTGAACTCCTATTATGATGCATGTATAGGTTCTCTAAAAATGAATACTATGCCCTACTAGTAAAAATCGATTAATGTGAAAACAATTAAAATACTCCTGAGCAAGCATCCGTTAGTGACACCAAGATTGAAGACTTTTCCTTTTTTCTTTGTAATTGTCATATGTTGCAATTTGGTGTAATTTTCATGTTGGAATTCTTAATTAGGTGTCTTCTTGCAAAAATATGTAGCTAATATAATTTTTATGTAAATGTATGAATTATGGAAGTAATGTACCTGCAATATTTGATTTTTCTTTGTCTCATTTTTAATCAAATTTGATCAGCTTGTCTCTAATGCTGGAGAGACGGTTCACCTCTATTTTCCCATCATCAGCAATGTAAATCAGTCACCCTTCCCTGTTTTGGCTGGTGTGGTATCTACATGTTGCAGTGAGATATGCCAATAAATGAATACCACAAGAGCACTGCTTAATTGTAACCTTTCACCCAAAATATTCTAACCAGGGTTAATGAATAAATTTTGCCTTAGGTTCACAAATTAATTATCATCTAACTAACCAGAGTTAACAGATTGGAGAGGTAAACATGATCCAACTCAAACATATTGATAGCGACACAAAGCAGCTGACCTAAGTTACCACTGTGATGAGTTTTTGTATAGTAGTTTATAGATAAGCAATAGATCTAATGAGTACTCCTTCCGTTCTTTTTTAAGTGACACTCTAAAATCCATGCTATCAAACTTTCTAAAGTTTGATCATTAATATGTTTAAAACAATCTAGAATAAGCATAGGAGAATTAGCATGACCAAACTAGCCTATACTCTCTCCGCCAAGTTTATATGATATATTTTTTGCACAAGCAAGATGGCCACCGACTTGCACATACATCATCCTTGAAGTATTTTTAAATGACTTAGCAATGGATACATGATTTTGCTTTTTGAAAAATAGATCATTGCAGAACTCCATTTGTGATATTTTGATATTATATATTATAGGAGAGAATATACTCACTTTGTTTCTCAATACTTGTCACATGTGACCGAAACTTTTCCCCAAATACTTTCGGAGAAAAACATTAAACATAGTATAACATAACATTTTCTATTTTATATTATCATCTCTTAATTTCATTACTATAATGTTTGTCTCTTTCTTTTAGTACTTCTTTAATTGCACATCATATTACTTATACTAGTACAATGGAGTGAACACATGTCAATGTATCAACCACTTAATCTTTTCTTTCTATGGAGGTCCACTAAATAAAGAATCAAAAGCTTTCACATTTTCTTTGAAAATTTTTAGCATATCCTATACAATTCAGAGTGAGTTAAATCCTATATAATTCAGAGTGAGTTAAAAACCCTAGCATCAACAATTTATATACATACACATCAATTTATGTACGTTATTTTATTTTTTCAAAATTATCATATTTTTGGAATTTTAATTTTGAATAAAATCAAAATTTATATTTCTCACTTCGTATGGAATAAAAAACAATCCCTATTTTCTTTTTATATTAATTCTTCTATTATTTTTATTATTATTTATTATTTAATTTTGACTTTTAGGTTTTATTTTAGAGTTCATATGAAAATCAAATGGCTAATTTAATTTTTTATTCTAAATTTATGTTAATTTTGATAGTTATTTTTTATTTAATTTTGTATATTAGTTTTAGGTTAGAATTTGTAAACCAATGCAACTTCTAATTTTTATTTCAGTACAGTTTTTAGTTTGAAGTTCGTATGAATGATTTAATTTTTGTTCCAGTACAGGTTTTACTTTTTTACAAATTTCTCCTATTTTGTATTGTACTTGGTATGGACTCTTTCTTCTAATCCAAGTCATTAATTTTACTATTATTTTTTATTTAAATTCAAATATAAAAATACAGCTGCAAATTTTTACCTCATTTTTATTCTAAATTTTGGCTATGTACAAGATTTTAATTTATGTTTGTATGAAAATTAAATAGCTAATTATATTTATTTTTATTCTAAATTTATATTATTTTTTATTGTGTTTGGCATGGACTCTTTGTTTTAATCTAAGGCATTATAACGCGGGTCTACTAGATATATGGCTAGATGTTTATTTAAAAAAATAATAACATCTAATGACTACTATAGTTCAACTTAGTTGGGATCCTTCATAGTTAATAGTTTATATATATACAAATCAAATTTCTTACCTTATTTTATTTTATCATAAATTAGCATTTTCTAGAATTTTAATTTTGAATAAAACAAAAAATTATATTTTTCACTTATGATGGAATTAAAACACAATCCCAAATTCCATTTATTTTATTATTCTAATTTATGTTATTTTTATTTAATTTCAAATTTAGTTTTAAATTTAGAGTTTGTATGAAAATTAAATGTCTAATTTTTTTTGTTTTTATTCTGAATATATTTTATTTTCATTGTTATTTTTTTGTAATTTTTATATTAGTTTTAGGTTAGAATTTGTATACAAATCCAACTACTAATTTTTATTCCAAATTTGAGCTATGTATAGGTTTAATTTTGAGTTTGTATGAAAGTTAAATGGATGAATTTTTTATTCTGAATTTCCATTATTTTTATTGTACTTGTTATGGACTCTTTCTTCTAATCTAACCGGTTAAATTTAGTGTTATTTTTTATTTAATTTTTAATATTAATTTTATGTTAGAATTGATATACAAATCAAAGTTCTAATTTTTATTCTACATTTTAGTTATATAAGAGTTTTAATTTGAAGTTTGTATGAAAATTGAATGGCTATTTTATTTTCTTTTTATTTCAAATTTTTGTTATTTTTATTGTACTTGGCATGGGCTTTTTCTTGTAATTTAAGCCATTATAACTCAGGTCCGCTAGATAGATGGTTAGATGTTTTTCATTAAATATTAACATCCAATGTCTACAATAGTTGAACTTTAGTTATAGTCCACTAGAGATGTTTTGTTTTTCTCGTGATAATTTCTAGCCAATTTCTCTTTTTTCTTAGCAACTCTCCATGAGCTTTATATATACAATAGATGATATTGTCCACAAACAAATATAGGGTGTATTTCATATTTTAATGCAAAATTAATATGATGTGCTCTCTATACCATTAATAAATATCTATCCTTACTTTACATTCTCTACATGCGCACCTTGAATATAGTTCTTAGAGATAATAATTAGGGGTAGACAAGTTATTTTCTTACTCTTTTGGTCTATGTACCAAGAGAAAATACACCTTATAAACTTGGATAGAGGGAGTACTATTTTATATTTTCAATCTAATAATAGTCATTCTTAAATTCTTGTACATAACAATGTTAAATTCTGTGTTTCGTAGGTATTCAAGGATAGCAACGAAAAAATTGATTTACGCCCTGACATGAAGGAGCAAGCAATACTTATCCTAAAGAAGTGTGATGGACTTCCCCTTGCAATATCGACAATAGGTGGCTTCCTAGCCACTAAGCCCAAAACTGCTAGTGAATGGAGGAAGATGAATAATCGTATTAGCGCTGAATTGGAGACAAACCCAGAACTTAGGACAATAAAGACCGTCCTTATCAGGAGCTACGATGGTTTACCCTATCATCTAAAGTCTAGTTTCTTATACATGTCTATATTTCCAGAAGAGCACACAATTAGGCGGAATCGTTTGGTGAGGCGGTGGATCGCAGAGGGTTACTCAAGGGAGATGCATGGCATGCTTGCAGAGGATGTTAGTGCAAATTACTTCGATGAGCTTTTTGATAGGAGTATGATCCTACCAGGGGAAGGGGTAAATCATTACAGTGGGAAAATCGATTCTTATCAACTTCACGATATCATCCGTGAAATATGCATCTCAAAGGCTAGGGAGGAAAGCCTTGTTTTTACACTAGAGGAAGGATGTTGTTTGAGCGGTACAGGAGGTGTAATCCGCCATCTTGCCATAAACAGCAGCTGGAAGAGAGACAAGGCTGTGTTTGAGAGCATGCTGGACTTGTCGCATGTACGGTCGTTGACCGTGTTTGGAGAGTGGAGATCATTTTTCATCTCGGATAAGATGAGGTTCCTCCGAGTGCTTGATTTGGAAGACACGACCAGACTACGGGATCATCATCTTTATCAAATTGGGGAGCTCCTTCACCTAAAGTACCTTTCTCTGCGAGGATGTTGGAGCATTTATCACCTGCCTAATTCTTTGGGGAAGTTGAGGCACCTCCAAACATTGGATATCAGAGACACATGGATAGTCGAACTGCCAATAACGTTCACCAAGCTCCGGAATCTACAGTGCCTTCGGGCTTATGTTTCATTTGAACGTAGCAAGGATGATGTTGACTTATTTTGTCATCGTGTGGAAGACAGGGATGATATCTATGAATCACTTCTTTCGCTTTGTTGTTGTGCTCCTGTTTTGCGCTGTGCAGAGCGTCTACGTCCTAACATACAGGATCAACAAGTAGACGGCCCTAAAGAAGCCAACGAGGATGGTGATTCCCCGACCGCTACCATCAGGAAGAATCATAGTTGTGCTCCTTTTTTGCGCTGTGCAGAGCGTCTCCGTCCTAACCAACAGGATCAACAAGGAGATGGCCCTAAAGAAGCCTGTGAGGATCGTGATCGCCCGACCACCACCATCAGAAAGAGACATGGTTGCGGTTGCCGTCGTTCTTTGCTATTCCACAGCCGCACCATTCTTTGGAGGGCCTGCACCATGTTGTCTATGTGCCATCTTTTTTGGAGACCACAACTTGTAGAGGATGGTTTGAATATGCACGACATATTCAACCTATACCGATTATATACCATGTTCAAAGAAGATAAAGATATGTTCAATGGTGTCAAAGTTCCGAGAGGGATTGCAAAATTGAAGGCCCTGCACACACTGGGTGTTGTCAATGTTGCATGGGGAAATGGAAAGGGCGAAGCGACTCTGAAAGAGCTTAGAGGGCTTACTCAGCTGCGTAAGCTAAAAGTCGACGGCATCAACAAGAAAAACGGCAAGAAGTTCTGGTCTGCCATTGCTTGTCACAACCAACTTCAATCTTTGTCAGTGAGTGTGTACACCAGGGGAGATGAGTTAGATGGTTGTTTGGGTAAGGGTTTGTCGCCACCGAAATGTCTCGAGAGCCTCATGCTGTGGGGCAAGCTAGTGAAGGCAACAGAGTGGATCCATCAGCTTCAGAATCTATCCAAGCTGCAACTACGGCTGAGCAAATTGAACCAAGTTGCTGACATACAAGCACTTGGGGTGCTACAAAATCTTGCAGTTCTACGTCTGAGGGGGGAATCGTTTGCGGGGCATCACCTCAGCTTCCAAGGCTCCTGTTTCCCGAGCCTCAAGGTGCTGGAGCTTTATATATTAGATGAGTTCGGATCGGTCGAGTTTGGAGAACACGCAATGCCTAAGCTCGAGCTGCTACAAGCCGAAGATGTGGAGGAAATTTCTGGGCTACAGTTCCTGACAAGTCTCAAGGAAATCCATCTGGGTGAATATATCGGTGATGCATTGAAGGAAGAGGTGCGGAGGCAGCTTGAGGAGAACCATCAAAACCGTGTCAAGTTGAAGCTGGGTAGATGGTGAGGCGCTGGTATTAAGGTGGTATATCCTTCATAATTCAACTTGTACGCTTCTTATTGAAATGTAGATTTATTTACATAAGATTGCTTGTTTTGGTGGTTTTTGATTGTCGGTGGGATGTACACTTGTACAAGATCTCGGTTTTAGGTTTAGTGTATCGATTTGCTTTTTGGGAGTTGAGAGATGATGGAATTTAGTTTTTTCGGAATGAGATGAAATGCATCTAAATTTGTTTTCCTCGGGTTTAATCGTCTTTTATTAGGAGGGAGTGAGTTTCAGTCAAATTTTTGTCGAACAGATCCTGTGGTTGTTCTTCCTGTGTACTATAAATGAAGTGTTTGCATGGATCAGCTAATGCCTCCTTGGTCTCAGTACTTTTGTACTCGAATGGTTGCTTAATTATGATGTGTTCTTGCATTTATATGGGCCTGCCTGTGCTCCAATCATTATTCGTATAAAGTACAACTTTGGGGAACAAAATTTATGTTGGCCTGGGGTTCCATTCTGCATATAAGACGAAATAAAAGAAGCATAGTTTTGATTTGGTTTTAGTTTTCCTTTTTATACTCTGCTCACTTCCAGCTCGGAGTGAAAATTTGCTAAATATATTACTTTAGGTGAGGTGTTCAAATGTGAATTATTGTGTTCGGCAGTTTTATCTCGCGCAATCTATCTGAACTGTGAGGGTGCCTAATTTTTCACACTGATCACCCAAGTACTTTGCCTGAATAACATCCTATCAATCAAGTACTTTGCCTGAATAACATCAGGTTAGACAGCAGCAGATCTGAAGCAACTGAGCAGGAACATAGCCAAAAGAAATCAGTTAGGCCTGTGATTCTATACACCTAATTTGAACTACATCAGGTTTAGAACAACAGCATAACAAAAGGTGTAAAGGAAATGAGCAGCAGCAAGTCAAAAACTAACATGCTGCTTCAGTCATAATTTGTTGCAAATTAATAACCAAATCCATCCATATATATGTGTGTCAATTGCTAGTGTCAGGTAATACATGGAACTCTGTTCCTCGATTGGCTCTAATAGCACAACAGCATTCTCAATAAAAAAAACCACACATTTAATCAGATTACGAGAAATGATTAATTAACAAAATTCGTGCATGTATGGACCTTGTAGAAGTAACTTAACCTATGCTGCAAATCTGCAGACGCTAGTGCGTCCTCGTATCCAACATCACCAGGTGGCGAGTCTCACACCTCCAGATCTAGGCGCAGGAGCTCCATGGCTCACCAAAACCCAACCTGGGGATCAGAGAAGAACATGTGAGTACAGAGAGGAGGAAGAGAAGCTCGAGAGTCTGCCAGATCCAAAAGACCGAGCTAGGGTTCCAACCTGGGAGCACGAAGAGGAGAAATCGAGAGAGGAAACATAATAAGAAGGACCGGGATAGCACGGGTCGTTTGGCGGTGACAGACGGCAAGAACCAGCGTCTCCGGCGACTGCTTGGACGGCGGTGTGGGAGGTGAAGTGGGGAGGAACACAGGGGACAATGGTGAAGTGAGGAGGAGCAAATGGTGAGCCGATTCGTGGTGGCAGCATTTCTCCGCGCTGCATCTCTGAGGCCAAGCTGAGGAGCGAAGGTCGATTCTTGCGTTTCCCGTCAGCCTGGCTCCGAGGGGAATTTTGCATAAGTTGGGCCATGCCAGGGTTTTAAAACCGAGCGCGGTTTCGATCTTATCACTGCGTTTCAAGAATCAGAATCAAAACCGCCGGTCTAATTTTGATTTCTCAATCCTACCATTTCTGACGATTTTCGAGTGTTTTTTTTGAAATTTCGAATTTTTAGTGATTTTTCGGAAAACTGTTTTTGAAACTCTAGGCCAAGCCTCTGTACTGATCAGGCAATCAACCGCAGCCTTCTTGATTGGAAGGATCACCCCTCCATCGTTGGGTTAGTCATCATCACAGTGTAATAGGTTCCAATTTGATCGTATATCTTTATTTTCATATTTTAAATTTTTTTTTGTTGGATCCAGAATTGAATATGAATAGTATTGAATACGAATACATAACGATAAGATTGGTCACGAATTCGAAGCGAATATAGAGTGGAATTGATACGGTACCGAATATTTTTTTATCAGATATTGCGCACAAACAGATACTGCATATAGCACACATACAGCAATGATTAATCAATCATATAAGTTCAACATGCAACACGATTATCGCAATTTAACAAGTCATTTTATTAGGTAGTCCAACAAAACTGCAAAAGTATCAAATATTCCTTTATGTTTTGCAAAAGAATATAAGGTATTCTTGTAGGCAAGTGAAAACATATTCTTACATATCAAGCTCCGTTGGCAGTGGCACCAGACGACAGGATGGCAGATCGGACAGCGACAGGAGGGTGTAGCTGTGGATGAAGTTTGGTTGGGTCCAATTGAAGCTGCTAGAGTATGGCCTTTAAATATCCGAACAGAGTTATTCGGAATTATCCGAGAATATAAATGGAATATTCTGATCTGACGGATAGTAGAAGCATCTAGGCCCCCAAATTCGAGGAGGTCAGAGGTCGTATGGAGTCCATCGATTCCACTATTCATGAGCTCACTTCCTCTTTCCAGGAGTTTCGCACCGAGCAAGCTCCATTAACTTTCCACCGCTTCAGGCTACCACTAGTGATTGAGGGAGGCTCAATTACACAAAGAGCTGGTTTGATTCGTTCAAGCTTCCTCAACGTGGATTAGAGGAGACCGGCAAATCTCCAAGACTATGGGGAAAGTTCTTGTGTTCTTATTGTGGTTTGCTCATTGCCTACTTTAATTTGGGTTATTGGTTTGCTCATTGCCTACTTTAATTTGGGTTATTGGTTTGCTCATTGCCTACTTTAATTTGGGCTATTTACATTCCTAGTGATCGTTGTGTTTGATTATCTCTCTAGGATTGCTATTCGTATTTAGACGTAGACTTTTGGTGCCTTTAGTAAAACCTAGACAATTTAAGTCTTAATTGTTGCATACCGCCTTTTTGTCATATAATTGAATTAGAGCCTAAGAATTTTAAAAACCTCCTATTCACCCCCCTTTAGTCGGTTGTCCTTGATCCTACAAGTGGTATCAGAGTTTGGTCTCTCATTTATATACTTCACCATCTAAATAGAAAATGATGGCTAGTGAGGGTGTTTCTATAGACAAGGCACCTTCCTTTGATGGCATAACTTATGTATATTAAAAAATACGCATGACCATTTATTTCAAGGTCATGAGCCTAAGCATATGGAGGATTGTGGGTGGGAGTTTCACGATAGCACTTGATCCCACACTTACAATTGATCAAGATGAGCGAAATTCTCATCTCAATGCACAAGCGATGAATGTTCTATTTGGAGCCTTGAACGTGAATGAGTTCAATCAAGTGGGCAACCTTGAGACCGCTCATGAGATTTGGACTACTCTCGGGAATCCATGAGGGAATATCTGTGGTCAAGGAGGCCAAACTAATATGCTGAGGATCAAGTATGAGAACTTCATTATGTTACTCTATGAGAACATTAATGAGATGTTCTCAAAGCTAAATAATATAGTGAATGAATTCAAAGGCCTTGGAGCATCGATAACTGATTTTGATGTTGTTCGCAAGATGCTTAGGGCTCTACTAGACAAGTACGAGACATTAGTGACCTTGTTCCTCAACTCTCTCGAGTTGGCAAAAATAACGCTAACCGGTCTCTTGGGCAACCTCATTACCATTGAGTTGTACAAGAAAGACAAAGAGGAGATCTTGGAACAAGTTCTTCCAAGAAGAAGAACGTTGCATTCAAGGTTAAGGTGGAGTCAAGCGATGAAGCGCTTGATAACGACGAAGATGACTTCGAAGAAGAGATGGCTATCCTTGTGAGGAGAATAAGGAGATTCATAAAGAGACGCTCAAGCTCAGCTCCTCAAAAGTTCAAGAAGGGGCAACACTCAAGCAACAAGTGCTACGCTAACATATGGTGATATGAGTGTGATGAGAAGTGCCACATTGCCTCTCATTGCACTGACAAAAAGGAGGACAATTCCAAGCCATCTAAGAAGAAATAATTCAATGGAAAGGAGAAACTTTTAAAAAAAATTACAAGAATGACAAAGACGAAGCTCATATCGGGGAGTGGAACTTCGATGAGGAGTGCTCGGATTCTAACTCCTGCGATGATGATACGCTTTCCAAGAAGAAGGGACTCACCAGAGTAATGATCAAGGAGGCTCTATCACTATTCTTCACCCCTACTTGTCTTATGGAAAAAGGGGATCACAAGGTAAAATCTAATGATGATGATGAGCCCTCTTATGATGAGCTAATGGACATGTTTGAGGATTTGAATGAATATGTTGGCAAGAAGAAGTCCAAATATAAGGCTTTGAGAAAATAATTTCTTTCTCTTAAGGACTCTTATGAGGAGCTAAAGGATGCTCATGAGACTCCTACTCAAGAATCATTCAAAGTCCAAAATAGATGTAGGAATTTCTTGTGATATTCTTGATGTCATGCCTATAGAAAATTCTCCTAGCAATGCATCTAAGATGAGCAGATCTACTTCATGCAATGATTTAGTTGATATGCCATATTGCTTAATTTAAATTCCTAATCATAAATTGGGTCATGATAGAAATTCTCTAGTGATTGAAAACAATGAGCTTAAGAAACAAGTAAACAAGCTAAGGTCCTGTTTGGGACAGCTTCAGCTTTCACTTCTTTCTTGTGGAAGCTAAAAGCTGTTCCAAATGACTATCTTTTTCACAGCCAGAAGCCAAAAGCTAGCAGCCCATTTGTACTAAGAGAAGCTGAAAGCCGAAAGCTGGTCAAGAGTAGCTTTCCACGACTTTGGTGGGTTGGGGTTCTGACTTTGCTATTAGAGTTGAAGAAAATTACACCCTCCTACCAAGTATAAAATCCCAAACCGAACCCCTCTCACCCTCATTTATGACCCGTATCCCTCATACCTAAAAGCTATACTAAAAGCCAGACTGGAAAACACCAAACCTCTTTAGTCCAGTTGTTCAATCGTTTAGCCCTTCAGCCATACAACCCAGCTGAAAGCTACTTTTCACAAAAGCTACAGCCATACCAAATAGGGACTAAGTAAGATCTTGGATATGTGCTTCAAGAAAAAAGCCATCCTTGACAAGATCCTTAATGATCAACAATGCTCCTACAACAAAGAAGGCCTTGGGTTTATTCCCAAGAACAGTAAGGAAATAAGCTACAAAACTCCTAGGTTCGTGAAGGCAAATGGCAAGTTTTGCCATAAATGCTATGATGTAGGACATATAGCAAATGATTGTCTCATGGGTAAGGCTCCTAAATTCATTGGCACTCATATACTTGGTTGCAAAAAGATTACCATTTGGGTGTCCAAAGCCTTGGTTACTACCTCCAAGGACCCAAACAAATTTGGGTACCTAAAAAGACTTGATCTTCTTTTGTAGGTGAACTACAAAACTGGTCAAAAGCATGGGTGTTGGATAGCGGTTGCACTCAACACATGAACGAAGACCGGAAGATGTTCACCATATTTGAGGTTGGGAGTGGAAGTTATGACAAGATCACATTTTGTGATAATAGTAAGGGAAAAGTAATTGGATTGGGTAAAATCACTATCTCAAATGACCTTTCCATTTCTAATGTTTTATTAGTTGAAATCCTTAATTTCAACTTGCTATAGGTTGCTCAAATTTGTGATCTTGGCCTAACTTGCACATTTTCTTAAAATAATGTTGTGATTTCAAAATAAAAAGATGATTCCTTGATTTTCAAAGGCTTTCGATTTGGCAATCTTTATCTAGTAGATTTTTCCTCAAATGATTCATGCCTTCAAACTTATTTAATTGTTAAAACTTCTTTGGGTTGGCTTTGGCATAGAAGGCTCACTCATGTTGGTATTATTCAACTTAAAAAGCTTTTTAAATATGACTTAGTAGTGGGCTTGAAAGATATGAAATTTGAGAAAAATAAGCTATGTAGTGCTTGCCAAGCCAGTAAGCAAGCAGCGAGTTCTCATCCATCCAAAAGTATCATATAACGTCTAGGCCATTAAGTTTTTACATATGGATTTGTTTGGCCCTACAACCTATAAGAGTATCGAGGAAAATTCTTATTGTTTAGTGATTGTGGATGATTACTCGAGATACACTTGGGTTTTCTTTTTACATGACAAATCCGAAGCCTCTAGTATTTTTAAATGTTTTTCAAAAAGAGCTAAAATGAATTTGATTTCAAAATAAAGAAAATTCGTAGTGATAATGGTTCCAAATTCAAAAATACTAAAATTGAAGATTTTTATGATGAACTTGGAATAAAGCATGAACTTTCTGCTACCTACACTCCGGAGCAAAATGAAGTTGTAGAACGGAAAAAACGAACACTCATTGAAATGGCAAGGACAATGTCGGGACCCGGATATGTAAATTTGGATCCTCTGTGTATATCGTACTAGTTCAGGATAACGCTAGTGCACACAGGCTCAACATAGATGAATATCACAATCATAGCGGAATCATAATAAAAGACTTTATATATTAAATATTAACCTGTTGACTGACCTTGTGGTCGACTTACATGACTTAGCCTCGCAAGGGTAAACTGAAGATAACAAATTAAACTGCAGCAGAATGAAAACATAAATAAACCCCTCAGTATACTACAGACAACTACCAAGGTTCGCACCCTAAACGTTCTTCTCTTTCTGGTACTCCTCTAAAGTTGATGTAGACTTCTCTTCAAATGATGATTTTGTTGTGGCAAGGGTGAGTACATAAAGCACTCAACAAGTTGTGCACATAATGCAGTTCTAACATACCTATACGCATGGCTTATTCCAAATGAATGGCTATTTTAAATGACAGTAAAACAAATAACAATAATAAGTAATTTGCAGATATTTCTCAAATCAACTGGCTTATAGCCCTAAACTATATTCCAAACTTTCCATTGGCATCAAGCCTCACTTCCCAAGTTTTCATTTACAAACTCTAATCCTTAACTGTGATCCCTGAGCATTGTCTATAACCACGACACAACTATCCGAATATATCTATACTCTATAGAGGTTATGCACTTTACCCACACGACATGATCATCTCCTTTTGCTTCCGGATTAACACACTTTCTTAGGTATGTCGGCAGAGAGATCATGACAAAACCTTTTAGAAACCTTTATCGTAACACTGACTCTCCCGGTAAACCATACACTATCCCTACCCTCATACTGTTAGATTGATGTGAGACCACAGTACACTACATCTTCAGGCATAACCACACTTTCATGTAACCACACTTCTGTGTGATTATTCACGTGAGGTATCACATGTTAAGACATCAGTAATCTTACTTAGTTAGGTTCGTCCCATACTAAACATGTGGTTGCATGTTTACCTCAGTTCAAAGGCTTGCAAAGTTAAGTCCTTAATTGACCGATGCAAGACTTTCACAACTCAACCGCCTTATTGGCCTACCTTAGCACACGACCCCTTGCCACTTGCCTAATCTAAATTATTTACCACCCCAGTTCATTACCATTCACCATGTGCCATCAATAAGTCAACTTCATTTCGTGACACATGTCACTAAAACTCAACATCATTGTGTGGTAACACTTGACACACATTTCATAAACACGTTCCATATTCCATTAGTCAAGATTAACTTTGGTATTTCAAATACATGAGTTACACGTGGCATGGCTAAGTGGACTATTCATGACCTAACTATCCCATGTTGGTGTCTATTAATAACCAACTAATAATGAACTATCCTAGGGTGACAAATAATCATGGTATACAAATGACAAGGTATAGTATAATCTAATTGGGTTGAATAACTAGATCCCAAACTTTTGAAATAGTTTTATATAAATATCATGAAATAATTTAAAACAATATAGCAATTTGTAAAATTGAGTTCAACATGATTAAAGGACAACTTGTCTTGGAATAGTTCTTGTTCCTATTCTTGACCTTGCTCTTGAGTCAACGATTCTCCCTCGAATGCTCTGAGCACTTCGACGCCTACGCGAATTGAGAGAAAACACCAAATAAATACAAATACAAAAAAATCCAAAAATAAAATAAAATAAACATTAAATAGATCTCAATTTTACAAATTTTTAGAAATTTGAATTGCCTCAATCAGAGCTCGTATGAAGAACGGACTCTCAAAAGATTTGAAAAATAGAAAAATACTGAAAATCAACAATTACTTATTTCCTGAATTATTTTTCTACTGGAGATTCTTGATTACGATGTCGGTTGACATCAGCCCTAGTCTGAACCACTAACGGACTGACACGTATCCCTGGTCCATGGACCGAGTCCTTGAAGTTCCTCGGGTCTACCATTGACTTGGTCCATATAACGAATCTGATCGATTGGGTCCCACTGGCTGACATGGCCCACTTACGTATACACGTGACCAAGTGCCAATTCGGCTAACATCTCGGATTCTCGGATAACAGTAAGGCAACATCAACGATGTGACGACACGCGTGTTTGTCCACACGTCGAACCGAGGCGTGGCCACGTCACTTCATTGGACACGGAGCCCCACGGTCGACGGCGACAGCTGACAAGGACGTCCACGGCAAGCTCTCAACACCTCCTACCTGATGATGCGAAGAACTTCTTGATTAGTGCACCGAGACACAAGGTTCAAAATTTCGGCGAAATTTCGGACCACCCCGAGATCTCAAGTACCGTCCGAAAAAAAAATTTAAATTTTTTTGAAATTGCTACAGTAAAAATCCGAAATTTCGTTTTTTTGGACGAAATTTCGCCAAATCTCGTGTTTTTTGGCCGGTTTTGAAAGTTTTAGGGCCAGATTTGACCGGATTTGGTCCAATAACCCTTAGGAAAGTCATCTCCTATGAAAATTTGTTGAAAAACCTAATTTTTTAAACATTTTAAAATTTTGCGTAAACATCACGATTTTTATAAAATTGTACAAGCATGATAATAATCTGAAAATTTTATGGTACTATACTTAGTAGATTAGGATCATACATAAAAAATTTCAAAATAGTTTAACTTAATTTGTTATCTTTAAAAAATCAAAAACAGAATGAACATAATTGGGACAGTTATATTGTCAGAATTTTATAAATTTTCTTGTGTGTGATTATGATCTAATTTTTTTTGAGATATTAATAATTGACTAAGTAACATTATATAAATTTTTTAAAAAAATTCAACTTTGTTTGTTTGGTCAATAAAATCTATGTAAGCATTGAACTTCGTTTGTTATATTATATTTCAAAAATAAAAAGAAAAGAACATAAATGGTACTGTGCCTTGTAAGAATTTTATAAATTCACTGGAGTGTGATCGTGAATCACAATTTTTATGGGATATTAAGAACTTCCTTATCACCATTCTTTAAAATTTTCAAAAAAATTATGGTTTACATAATTTTTTATTTTGTTCAAGTTTGCCGGTAAGCCTTTTAACATGGCAGTAGTACTGTTCGAATTTTTAAAAATTCATACAGTTTGATCATCATCTGAAAATTTTATTAGAGCATTATAGATACATAATAACCATGCACAAAAAAATTCAACAGTTTCTAACTTCATTTGTATCATTTTCCATTCGGATCAAACTTGTCGGTCAGTGTTCTATCAGACAGCGCCACTCTCCGAATTTTTAAAAATTCCTCACATGTGATAATCAGCTGAAATTTTTATGAGAATATTAGTTATGGATCATAACCATGCACAAAAAATTTCAACAGTTTATAACTTGATTTGTACCATTTTCCATTCCGATCAAACTTGTCGGTCAGTGTTTTATCAGGACAGTACCACTCTCCGAATTTTTAAAAATTCCTCAGGTGTGATAATCAGCTGAAATTTTTGTGAGAACATCATAATTGTGTCAGGAACCTCCAAAAAAAATTTCAAAATTTTTCGGTAACGTTTAGACCACTTTTCAGCCAGTGCAAAAAAACCCGAAATTTCGGATATTTCGGGTTTTTTCGGCGAATTTCGGTTTTTTTTTTCCGGATTGGACCGGATTTGAATTTTCAAATTCACATTTTGTCCGAAATAATTCCGAAATTTCGAAATTTCGCCGAAATTTCGTTATCCGGCCCGGGGCGAAATTTATTCCGAAATCGAAATTTGAAACCTTGCCGAGACAGCTATTGCGATGAGGTGAACGGCGACGGCCTTGGGTCCCAAGGCGCGAAGGCGTTCCGACAACGCTCTACTCAAACTGACGTGCGCACAAGCTGTACCGCGTCACGGTGAAGCTGTTGAGGCCAGCAACGAACTCCAAAGTCCACCGTCCGCGATGAATCGGCGGCTTGAAATTGCGGCGAAACTCGGCTTCTCTTGCGAATCCCGGTGAAGGGCAGACGAGCTTGACGAATCAGTTGGGGTTTGAGATTGTTGGGTCGAGGCGGTCCGGATGCTCACATTAAATAGCCGCGGAGTCCTGGTTACTCCCGAGACGGCGACGATGTCCGAGATAGCTACGGCAGGGCAAGCAAAGTCCCGGTCAGTCATGCATCGGAGACGACGACCCAGTCGATGACACGTGGGAGATCCAACGGCAAACACGCAAGGGATGCGGACTGATCCCAGCCGCACATGCACGCACACCGACGGCTATGATCCAACGGTCAAGCAGACCGAGCCGCACCGAAGAAGCGGGCTGAGCCCAATGGGCATTTGGCCCAGAACAATTAAAGCTAATTCTCCCAGGTTTTCTAATTAAATTAATTCCCAAAAATAGAATAATGCAAATAAAATAGTGAAAATATCTTAAAAATCCTGGAAAATTTTATAAAAATATTTTAAGACATTTATATTCTAAATAAAATATTTATAATAAAACTTTATTTAAATTTCCAAATATTTAAATGATTTCCATTTTGACCATAATTCAAAATTACAAATAAATTCCAAAAGAAATCAGAAAATTCACAAAATTCACAAATGACAATAATAAATTATTAAAATGCATAAATGTGGGTGTTATGGACAATACTTGATGAGTAGAGTACTTCTGATAGTTTTTGGATGGAGACTATTGATACCGAATGTCAATGCCACAAACAGTTTTTATTTACATCGTCTGTTAAAAAAGACTTCCTATGAGTTTCTTATTGAAAGAAAACCAAAATATCTTATTTTCGTGTCTTTGGATATAAATGTTTTATTTTAAAAAAGAGTGTTCGTCCTTCACTGAGCTTGATTTCCTTGCTACAAGATTCTTTTCGAGGATTCTACTCTAACTTTATAGTACTTGACTCTACACTACAATACAGCGAGCTTAATTTCATCTTTTTCTTCGACTGGAGTATTACGGCTATTCGACTATTTTTTTATTCACGGAAAAATATGTGTTGCTATTGGTCTGAGACGCTAATTAAGTCCATATCATATATATTGCTGCTGCTTACTAATTGTTTAGCATTGTACTGTTTTCATGGTATACCTTTGGGCGAGCAGGCCGTGGGGTGTGGCCTGCGCCTAATTCTTGTTGGGCTGTTTCATACTTTCCTTAAATCCTGTTTTTCCTCCTTTGATTTTAAAAACACCTAATTCTTGAAAAAAAATTGACATTAAGCACCCTCCTAACAGTTGTTTCTACTTATTACTATAGCCATACACTACTACAGAAAGGGGTATATTAGACGCCTCAGCACAGACGGTTCTGAGGAACCGTCTGTGACAAATAATATCACTGACGGTTTTATACTTTAACCGTCGGTGAAATTATCACGACGGTACTCTACAAAACCGTCGCTGATATACATCTATGTCACGTAGGGTTTAATTAAAACCGCTCGGGAATATATCCTGCATTTCTTTCATAAAATCGTCGTAATATCACATATTATCCTGCACGGTTTTGTAATAAAACTGCTCATTATATATCATGCACGGTTTTATTATAAAACCGTCTGCATTTCTATGTTTATCATTGACGGGTTTTCTATAAAACCGCTCGAGATTTCTATCGGTCTATAAAATACGAGGCCCGAGCCACTTGGTGCATTTTAGGGTTTCGGGATCTATTTTCATTTGGTCGCTACCGTATGCGCCGTGAGGCGATTGGGTAAAAGAAGACCGTTGATTTGAAAGGTGATTGAGGATCCATTTGATTTTGGTGATCTAAGGTTAGTAACGGTGTCTAATTGCAGATATTCAAGATCTACCTTATTAAGAATGGAATTTGATGATTTCTTAGATTTAGCTTGTAGATATTCATGTGTTCTTTCTTTGTAAGGGTAGTAATGGGTTTTAATTGCATTAAAACTAAATATTGTATTGCTTGGCGAGATGGACCGAAGATGGATGTACACTAAAACCGTGTGAGTGCCGAGTACATGAATGGCGCTCCGCTTTTAGAAGAGCTGCAGAAGAGGATATGTTTAATAAGGGGCGCTTTATGTCTTGTCCGCATTGATCGTAAGAATCAAGATGTTTCAAACTTTGCGCAGATCGAAGCACACTTGATTATGAGGGTTTCAAAACGGGTATACATGTTGGACCACCACGGTGAAGAGCAGAGATACAGAAGCGGTATTAACATGGTCGACGAAGTCAATGATATGTCGGATGGTCATATCGATTGTGGTTCCGATGAGGATAGATTGCGGAAGATAATCAATCGATGTCGCGTGATGTAGAAGGCAACCGTGATGATAGAGAATATGGTAAATTCGGGTCTTGATGGAGGACTCGGAGAAACCTTTGTTCACAGTGCCGCAAGTCGAATACACAAGGTTGTCATCCGTGCTTGAATCACAAATTGAAAGCAAGCAACGGTTGGTCCGATAAGAGTTTCACAACACATTACGTTTATTGGCGGACATGCTTCCCGAGGGAAACGAGTTGCCGACAACCACCTACAAAGCTAAGAAGGTTCTTTGTCCCTTGGGAATGGATGTAGAAAGAATACATGCATGTCCAACGATCAGATCCTCAGACGCCAAGAGTACGCGAACTTGCACATATGTCCTGTGTGCAACGATCCCTGACAAGCGTAAGAGTCATTCGGATGATGACGGTGAGGGCACCTGTGATGAAAGGACCTCCCGCTAAGGTGGCATGGTATCCGCCTATAATTCCTCGTTTGAAGCGCTTGTTTGCGAACCCAAATGAGGCAAAATCTATGCGTTGGCACTCGGAGGAGCGTAAGAACGATGGAATGCTAAGGCACCTCACGATTCCATCCAATGGAGAAACATCGATAGGAGGTTTCAAGAATTCGTGAGGATCCGAGGAATATAAGATTTGGATTGAGTATGGATGGAATGAATCCTTTCAAGAATATGAGTAGCCTAGGATAGCACTTGGCCCGTGAATCTCTGATCTACAACCTTCCTCCTTGGTTGTGTATGAAGCGGAAGTACATTTTATTGTCTCAGATTTATCCAAGGACCAAACAACCTGGGAACGATATTGATGTGTACCTAGCACCATTGGTGGAAGATCCAAAACACTATGAGTTCCCTGGCATGTGTATGGGATGCGTAAACGAGAGAACTTCACTTTGCAATCGCTTTTTGTTCTCGCACCATAAATGATTACCCCGCCTTGGTAACCTATCGTGCCGAGTACAAAGGGACCAAAGCCTGCACTCACCGCTTAGACAATACCGAGAGTGTGTGGCTGAATCACTCACGCAAAACTGTTTACATGCATCACCGTAGGTTCCTTCGGAGGAATCACCCATACCGCAAAATAAAAAAACAATTTGATGGAACGAACGAAGACGGTTTAGCTCCAAAGCCTTTAAGTGGGATAGATATCCATGATATAGTTAAGAACTTGGATGTTGTGTTTGGAAAGAGGCGTAAATCGAGGTCCCGTGAGAAGAGCACGTGGAAGAAGAGATCAATATTTTGGGACCTACCTTATTGGGAGCACCTAGAAGTTCGGCACTGCATCGACGTGATGCACGTGGAGAAGAATGTCTGTGATAGCTTGATTGGTCTCTTATTGAATATTAAAGGCAAATCAAAGGACAATATCAATGCACGCCTTGACTTGGTCGATATGGGCATAAGACCTGAGTTAGCACCGAAAGAGACAGATACATGCCGAACATATTGCGAACCTGCTTGTTACACTTTGTCTAAGGCAGAGAATCGAATCGCGCGCTGCTTGCATGGTGTAAAAGTTCCGTCCTGCTACTCCTCTAACATGAAGAGACTTGTTTCGATGCAAGATTTGAAATTAGTTGGCATGAAGTCTCATGATTGTCATGTGCTGATGACACAAATGCTCCCTGTGGCAATTAGAAGTATTTTGCCAGTCAAGGTTCGGGAGACAATCACGAGGCTGTGTTATTTCTTTAACACAATTGCTCGAAAGGTAATCGATCCCAAGCACTAGATGCACCGCAGTCGAGGTGGTGATGACTCTATGTAATCTTGAGATGTATTTCCCTCCGTCATTTTTCGATATCATGGTCCATCTCGTTGTTCACCTTGTGACAGAGATAAAGATATGCGGGCCCGTGTTCCTACGTAGCATGTACCCATTCGAAAGGTATATGGGGATTCTCAAGTCCTACGTACGAAATCGATCTCGTACGGAGGGTAGCATTGTCGAAGGTTATGCAACCAAGAAGTCGAGAGTTCTCGTCGATTACATGGCTCAGTCGAACCAATAGGTGTGCCTCGATCTCGCCATGAGGAGACTCCAGGGCTTCGGGACCATCGGAAGGAAAGCAAACAATGGACAGAGATTACGGATTTGTCGATAAATACGTCGGAGAGGCCTTGGCGGCTCAAAAAGATAAAGAGTTCATACTTTTACCCCACAACCTGTGGTAAGTGCTAGTTTGATTTGCACTATGCTCACAACTCGCTCGTTAATTGACCATATCGACATACCCGTAGGTTTCACGGGTACTCATTGTAATTCATCCATCGACGAATCGGTCATTTACCTTGATTCCTTACAGAGTGGCAGCCACGACTTACAACCTATCGCAAAATTAATCACGTGTAATTAATCACGCTTCCTCCAACGATAACATGCTCATGTAGGTTGTTCAAACATGTATGTTTCTCCGGAATAGCCGAGGCTAACTTCTTGCAATCATGTAGCTGCTCAAAGTGTACAAAGCTTATGTAGGGCCTTCCGCAAGGACAGGTGAAGTCAATCACGATTTTAAGTTTCCAGATCCACTGCACACAATAATCCTATGTAAACTATGTAATAATGAGTTTGGAACTAACCAAATCTATATTTGCAGTGCCACCAGCAGGGACATGGGAATAACCGTTGTGGATTTTATGTTTGCCACAACATGGAACTCCTTGTCACTAAGAAAACGCTAATCGGGTAACAATCGTTGGAAGAGGCCGATCCGGAGCGAATTCGAGGACAGCTTTGTGCTTTCTTGCTCATCAAGTTATAAACAAAGAGGGCGAGTTCCACGCCGATAACTTGAGGAGTCGATTTTTCCGAATTACCATTTGGGTTAATTATCAAACTTGTGTTGTGGATTTGTAAATTGTAGTTGTGTATTCTATTAATTGGTTAATGCTATTGATTTACATTTGATTAGTATATCCGAGTTCATTTATGAATAAAGAGATGTGCCGCAATATTAATCTATATGTAATATGCTTCATACGTGATGGAATCTAATCGCTTGATTGATGAATTGGACATAATAATGCCCGTAGTCAAAATGGTTGTAATGTTTTGTTACATGAGTTTAGTTATTCGTAGTCCGCTTTTTCCAGAGGGCGTGGCTAGCATTTCCGAGGCTAGCCAATAAATAGAAAAATGGTTGTCTGGTGGAAGTTTTATCACGCATTTCGTTTTTACTTAAAACCATGCAGTGATATAAATATTTAATGCACGGTTTTTAACTAAAACCGCTCGTGATGTAATGTTTAACAGACGGTTTCAAACAAAACCGCTCGTGATATGATAATATCACGCACGGTTTTTTAGAAACCGTCTGTAATGTGAAATATCATAGACGGTTTCTGAACCGTCTGTGATATGGCGTGACATCACTGACACATGGTTACAGACAGTTCGGGAAACCGTCTGTGATGACGGTTCCAAACCATCTGTGATAAGCTTTTTGTAGTAGTGATACCACATTAGCTTTTGGATGACATGGAAGAGAGAGGGGAAGAAAAAGAATATACCTTATTCATACAAGTAGTGAGCCTTTTTAGATGACTAGTATAGTGCCCTGTCTTCCGGTTTTCTTTTCCTAGCACGTAATATATGGTCTTTTCCTTTTCTAGAACGTTTGTTTCTTTTTCATTAATTGCAGGATATTTGTTTCCTTTTCCTTGAGATGATGCTGAAGGTGGTGGGAGATCTGTTGTGGGCCACAGGGATGAGTTAGATACATTAAATAATGGCCATCGGATGTGGGTGAGTAAAGCTGAGGAAAGATCTGAGAGGTTAATTTTGATGGAGGCAAGTTTACGGGACGTTTACTGGGTGCATGAAGGTTGGACCATCTCTAGTGGGGTGCATTATTTGGGGTGGACGTAGAAAAGAATGCTTAGGTGCATTATAAAGGGGTATAGACTAAAAAACTAGTGGGACCATCTCTCTCTTCTACATGTTGGTTTTAGTAACAGGCTAAAGATACAAACTATTAGAGTATTTGTTTCTAAACTCCTATTTAACCACTCTCCTCTTGTAACAATGTATAGTAAGGAGTTGTTGTGAATGGCCTAGCGATGTTGACAATGATTTTTGCACCTTTGGCTTTAAATGCCATAGGTTTTTTTTAGGGCCACGTTCAAAATTAGTTTTTTCTTTAAAATCTACTTTATTTCAATGATTAGTCCATATCCACCGGTTTCCATATCTTCGTCACAATTCGAAGATTTAGATAAAATACAAATTTAAAGTAAAGTTTTGGGAGGGTTTGTCTAGGAATAAGACTGGAGGAGTTGTTTCGGTAGCCTGTACTACAATCATAGTTATTACAGTATTTTAGAAAATGGTAATTAAAAGGAGACCATAACACTTGATCTACGCTTTGGATTTTTCTATGTATGGCCAAGAACCCCTTTGCTATTACGAATGCAGTTCTAGTAACATCCTGTTGGCGTCAAAAATTTGAAGGAGGGTTTTTGACAAAGAAGACACCGCATTTAACACCGGTTCAGAGCGTGCACCGATTTGACTCAGAACCGACAAGGTAAAATATAAAGTTCACTCGCCGATCTTGGGATCAATCGGCTTAGACTCAATCAGCTTGAAGTCGATCAAGATCAAAGTATCAGAATAGATCTAATTAGCCGATTAAGGCTAATCGGAGGATAAAATTCTCTCAAAGCCGATCGTAACGATCAATCGCTCGCACTCAATCAGCTTGAAGCCGATTAAGATCAAAGTAACAGAGTAAGTCCAACTAGCCGATTAAGGCTAATCGAGAGATAAAGGCGCATCGATTCAAGAAGGCGATGCGCAACAAAATCGTAATAAATCAAACTCGGGCGAATTTGAAGAAGATCAACAATCGCGATGCGCAACTTTATTGATCAAGATCGAATTACAAAGACTAAATTACAAGAACTACTCCTAGTCGACGGAAAAGTAGATGAAAAGTAGACGCGAATTGGTTGGTTGGTTCTCGCGCCTTTTCGATCACCTCTAGACCTCTTTTATAGCCATTGGCCGATAGAGTCCTGGTACAACACGTTAGGAATAGAATCCGACGCCTCTATTTGGAGGGTGCTTTCCTTAACAATCTGTTTTGTTTTCAAATATCTTGATCCGTTATCCAATCGTATCTTGTTGATCTTGGACTGCCGATTTTGACTCTATCTGCCAAATTTTGGTGCAAACACATCCGAAGCTGTAAATATCGATGGAAAAACTGGGCTCCCATTTACTTCCACGCTGCGAGATTTCTATCAGAAAAAACTCCCCGTCGTCTAGTCGTGTCGTGGCCGAACGCGAGCAAACCACTTCTTCTCCAGGAGAAAGAGAAGGATAGTAGTGACAATTTCAATGCTCCATTAATAATCTTTGTGCTTACATTCGTGGCTTTTCTATCTCTTGGACCATGTAGTTGAAACAATTTGTTTTAGACATGTTTGAGCTAGCTGGGCACTAGTTATCAGGTAATTCTAATCAGTAATTTTTTATGTTATTGTTGGACAGCTGCTTGTCCGTAAGAATGTATTGTTTCAAATCTTAATATGCTTTGATAGTTGACTAGTTAAAACCTGACAGCGCTATCATTATCATCAATGCAAACATTGATAGATTCAAAGGATCAATGAGGCTTGCTGTGGACAAATGAGGCCGCATTGAAGTCACTGAACCGGCAAGCTTCAATGTAAAGGAGGATCTTCTAAAATTATATTGGAGACTTAACTAGTGTAGTTCCTTCTTATCAAAAAAACCTCACCGTCGTCTAGTCATGTCGTGGCCAAACGCAAACTAACCACGCGAGCAAACCACCTCTTCTCTAGGCAAAAGAGAAGGATAGTGGTGACGTCACTGAGTGGGACCCACTTGTCAGTGACCGCCGATATCAGACGCTGCCCCATCTCCCTGGGTAGAGGTGGGCACTCGGGCCATGCCTTTGTGGGCCGGCCCGAGGCACGGCCCAATCCGAAGCACGGCCCGGCACGACACTGTTTGTCGGACCGTGTCGGGCCAAGGATCCGGGCATGGTGGGCGGCGACGGGCCGTGCGGCGGCCGTGCCGGCTGCGGCACAGCGCGGCGGCACGCCCGCACAATGGCGACATGCTCAAGATGACAAAGATCGCTGCCGCCCGCGGCAGGCACGGCGACCACGGCAGCGCACACCGGCCGTCCGTGGCGGGGTGTGGCCGTGGGAGACAGGAGAGGGGCCGGATGTTACCCGGTCTAGGACTGGGAGTTGCGTGTCACCGAGGCGCTAAGCCGCCGCACCAGCCGCTTAGCCTCTTTGCGCGCCGCCTCACGCGCGGCCACCCCGTTGTCGCCTAGCGCACGATGTCGCCTCCTGTGCGGCCTCCTCGCGCGCAGTCGCCTCCGACGCGCCTCCTCGCGTGCTGACCTCTCACGCGCCGCCTTGCTCGTAGTCGCCTCCCGCGCTGTGGCCGTCGGGAAGGGAGTGGAGGCTGATGGCCGGCGGGGAGGGAGAGAGTTCGTCGGGAGTTCGCCAGTGGCCGACGGGGTCGTGGGTAGGGAGGGGGTTCACGGGAGGAGCCGTGGGGTCGCGGGTGGGGAGGGGTCGCAGGAGGGAGCCAAAGAACCGCGGGTCGCAGGGAGAGAGCCGGTTCGCGGAGAGGGAGCCAGCGACCGACGGGGAGGGAGGGGAGGCTGACGTCGACGAGGTCGGAGGAGGGAGCCAGGTGGGGGCACGGGGAGGGAGGCGAGGACGCGAGGTCTAGCGGCATCTCGGGGAGATGGGGATTCGGGCCGAGCGGAGAGTGCGGTCCTGCGTAGGAATCGAGGGGCCGGGGTGGGGTCCCTTGACCAGGGGGAGAGGGAGAGAGAGGGCAGGGGCGGGAAAAAACTAAAGAGAGAGTGGGGCGAGAGCGGGAATAGAGAAAAAAGATTAAAAGAGAGACAGGGAAAAACAGTTGTAGCTCGTAGGTGGTGGACAACGAGAGGGAATCATGGGAAAAAAAGAGTCACGCGCCTGATATATTTGTATGCAAAACAGATCATGAGGCTCGAGGGAATCACGGGAAAAAGAGGCAAAGGAAACATGCGCGGATGCACCTAATGTATTTGAAGTTTTGAACGCAAGAGAGATAGTGACATGACACGATTAAAGACGTAAAGCAACACGACGTGATTGAAAGTTTGAAATGAACTTGAGCGCAACGGGCATAATGAGCCAACGACTCTCTTCTGATGGCTTTAAAATTTTGTCGGGCAGTCATTTGTTCAGCACTTAGCACCCAAAACTCGTTCTTCCTCTCCTGAGCTAACCGCATACGTTCTCTCATTTGTTCAACCCCTGAAACCGACTCGTTCTCTCATTTGTTCGGTCTCTATTTGCTTTCTTTTTTTACTCTCCCGCCACGAAAAAATGTTTCGCAAGAGCAAGAGCAGGAGAGCATGCCCTCGCTCTCCAAGTCCCCCTCGTCAGGATCAAGAGATCGATCCACGCCACCTCTCCCCTAGCATAGGAGACTACAGCATGGATGTCCGTCATCTAGACATCACGTACAACATCGAGGATGCCTCATACATTTCGGATGCACCGAGTTCGGATGCCGCTACCTTGGTGTGTCCGAGACTGGCGTTAGTATCCACACCGAACACACAACTCGACATATCGATGCAGCTAGCACAGGCGTCCATATCTGGTAGTCGACGCGTGTGGTGCTGGCAACATATATACAGAACCGTCAAAATTGTGGACTGGCATGAGATGGTGTATGCTGTTTGCAAATTTGGGACAGATCATCTGAAGAGACACGCGGAGAATTGCTTGAGGAAGATATCGGTTGGACAGAGACCGAGCGAGGGTGTGCAGACACAGCTTAACTTCAACACCGATGGTTCTGTAAGTACATGTGTATACAACGCCGACGTAGCTAGAGACGAAATTGCATGTTATATAGTTACGGATGATCTTCCACTTAGAATGGGTGAGAGTTCTAATTTTGAGAGAATGGTACAACGTGGTTTTTACCTACAATACCAACATGTTAGTAGAAGAACAACTACACGGGATATTCATAAAATGTTTACAAATAAACTAGAAATATTGAAACAGACCTTCATGACACTTAGGGCTTGTTTGGTTCATATACTAAGGTTACCATGTTTAGCCATAGTTTATTTTGCCAAACTTGCCTAAGGTTAGGTTATCAAAATTGAAGCCACACTTTGGCTAGGAAAATGAATTTTGCCACACTTTTTTGAGTCAATGACATGTAGGACCTGGATGGCAAGAAGGAATCTTGTCACAGGTGTGGCTATGAACCAAACGGAGGCCTAACTAGGTCAAACTTGCCTAACTCGAGGTATGGCAAAATGTGGCAAAGTTTGGATATGAACCAAACATGCCCTTAGTTTTTCTTTTGCCTTAACATCAGATATATGGACTTCATCGCATCAAAGAGCAGCATATATTAGTGTTGTTGCACATTATCTAGACAACGAGTACGTATTAAATAAACAGGTCATAGGGTTTAGGCCAATCTCCGAGTCACACACCGGAGAGGCTATCGCTACTCGCATACTTGAGGTTATTAATGACTTTAAAATAGAAACTAGAATTATTTCTATTAGTCTAGATAATGCAACAGCTAACACGACAATTATGGAGCATCTCTCACTGCACTTGGAGACTTATGTTGGAGGTTTCGTACTCCACCAGAGATGCATATGCCACATTATTAATCTCATTATGCAGGCAGGTTTGGTTGTAATGAAACCTAGCTTAGAGAGCATTTGCAGTGCTATCGATTTTGTTAAATGTTCGCTTATAAGGTTTACCCAGTTCTCAGAGTACTGCAGGGCCAATAATAAGGAACCAAGAAGATTCAACCTTTATGTGAAGGTTAGATGGAACTCAATATATATTATGCTAGAGCGGTGCAAAGGCTACAAGCATATTATCACTGTCTTCGTCAACTGCAATAATGGTAATCCCTTGGTTACTGAAGCGGATTAGGAAATTGCAAGTCATTTTCATCATTTTTTAGAAATTTTTTACAATGCTACTACACATTTATCCAGTGTGTACTACCAAACTTCTTGCTTAGTTACCGAAGAGGAAGACAACTACGTCATCAGGTGCGCAAAGGAGAGATCTACCCGAAGGTATCCTCGTTAGTCGCCGACGATGACCGTAGGGATCTGTGCGCCGCCGGCTTGCGTGGTGTTACCCTGGTGTCGACACGTAGTGCCACGTGGACAGCCACGTCGGAGCCAGATGATTTCTTCGCTGACGTGTGCCTCTACGTGTCACTTGGGTGGTAGTCGCGTCAGTGGATGTGTCAGCGTGCGCGGTCCCATGCGTTAGTGAAACAAGGCTATGTGAGCCGGGTTCACCGTAGACCGATAAAATTCATGGACGTAGTCCATGGACCAAGGGCCACGTGTCGTGTCCCGATTGGCCCGAATTTGAGATGACATTGGCATGACGCATTAAATAGAATTTTCTGTATAAAAATAATTCAAGTAATTTGGTATTTTCCAATTTTTTAGGTTTTTATGATTTTTGAATCTTCCATGAGCCCGTTCTCCCTCATACGAGCTCCGATTGAGGTGATTCAAATTTCTAAAAATTTGTAAAATTGATATCTATTTAATAGTGAATTTTATTTGATTTTTGGAGTTTTTTTATCTCTATTTTGGTGTTTATTTGCTTTTCTCTTTCGTTCTGCGTAGACGTTAAATTGCGCGAAACATCCGAGGAAGATCTATCAACTCAAGACAAAGGTTCAGAACAAGAATAAGGGCTTTTATAAGACAAGTTGTGTTTTGATCATGTTGAACCCATGTTTACAAAATCGATATATTGTTTTTTACCTTATTGCATATTATTTCACATGTACAAATACTTTCAATTAAATTGGGACTTGCTAATCTACCAATTTGATCTATACCCTACCTTGTCATTTGTATGCCATAATCTATTGTCACCCTAGATTGGTTCACTATAGTTGGTTAATATTAACATCAACATGGGATGGTTAGACTGTATTAGTTGCTTAGCCATGCCACGTCATCACATGTACTTGAATCATCAACATTTAATTTTGACTAATGGAATATGGAACATGATTATGAATTGGTGTGTCAAGTGTTGTCACACGATGATATTGAGTTGTTGTGGCGAGTCATGTCACGCAACGATATTAAATTATTGATGGCATGTGGTGCAATTGGTAATCAACCTGCTTGTTACACTCTGTCCAAGGCTAGAGAACCGAACTATGCTAGTGCTTGTATGGTGTGAAAGTTCCGTCCGGTTACTCATCCAACATGAAGAGACTTGTTTCGATGCAAGATTTGAGTTTAATTGCCATGAAGTCCCATGATTGCCATGTGCTCATGACACAGATGCTCCCTGTGTCAACTATAAGTATTTTACCGAGCAAGGTTCTAGAGACAATCAAAAGGCTGTGTTATTTCTTTAACACAATTGCTCAGAAGGTCATTGATCCCGAAGGACTAGATGCTCTGAAGGCCGAGGTGGTAATGACTCTATGTAATCTTGAGATGTATTTCCCTCCGTCATTTTTCGATATCATGGTCCATCTCATTGTTCACCTTGTGAGGGAGATAAAGATGTGCGGGCCTGTATTCCTATATAGCATGTACCCATTCGAGAGGTACATGGGAATTCTCAAGTCCTACTTACGGAATCGATCTCGACCGGAGGGTAGCATTATCGAAGGTTATACAACCGAAGAGGTCACCGAACTCTGTGTGGATTATATGGCTCAGGTCGAACCGATAGGTGTGCCTTGATCCCACCATGAGGGGAGGCTCCAAGGCATCAGGACCATCCGAAGGAAAGCAATCACGCTTGATCCGGTTGCATACGTTAAAGCCCATTTCACAGTTTTGCAACACAAGTTTGTTGTAGTCCCGTATATAGACGAGCACAAGAACTAGCTACGGCAAGGGAATCCATCGCGGCAGGAGTACTGGGTCATTAGACAGCATAACCTTCAGTTCAACAGATGGTTCAAGGAGCGACAACCCATCACTAAAAGCTCGTCAGGTGATACGCTGACATGGTTGGCAAAAGGGCTAGCATTTACGATTGTAACATGGAAAGGATACGACTTAAATGGGTACACATTTTACATGAGAGATCAGGACATGAAGAGCACAAACCAGAACAGCGGTGTTCGCATTGATGCGCTGAATACCGCTGGATCAACGAGGAGCTCGTACTATGGATTTATTGAGGAAATTTGGGAGCTCGACTACGTACTATTCAATATTGACGAACACTCATACCATGGGTACCCCAACGGCCCAGGATAACAAGCAGGCTGCGCCAAGCCCAGCTCCGACCTAACGAACCGCCCCCGGGCCCGGCTCCGACCAAGGGACCTACGGGGCCACAAAAGGACGCTCGTCCCCGACCAGATCAGGGCCAGCGATCCCGACCAATGGGGACGCCGGACCCCGTCATGGGTCGGGCTCCCCCGAGCCCCGACCAAGATGAGGCAACCTCCGCCAAGGGACACGGTCGCCTCCGCCATCAAGGCTACATGCCCCACTGACAGATTGTTCGGCGGATCAGACAGGCGTGTGGCCCTTCCAGAGGCAGCGCAGGGGTTGCCCAAGTCAAAACTCCGGTCCCATCGCTCAGTCACGCAAATTATGAGGATGCACTCCCTCCCGAGGCAGCGCCAGAGCCACGCTCCACAATATCAGCACCTGACAGGTTCCAGAGGACAAGTGCGCTGCTTCCCAAGGAAACGCGAATCGCTCTGTTTCAAGAAGCTTCACCAACCCGGTGGGGCGGTTGACGCCACCAACCGCCAAGACTAGGGACCTGATCTCTAGCATAAGTCCCATCATCCTCCCCTCTCCTAACTCCCCGTGTAAACCTGCCCCTCCGACCTATAAAGGAGGCAGGGACCTCGGGAGAGGCTAAGGTGCCGGGTAAGCAATTCCTCTTACTCTCTTCTTGCTAAAACCTTTACTAACAGACTCACGAGCACTTTGTGTTCGAACCTCACCACTTGTAAACGCCAGGCACCGCTCGCACTAAAGGCAATACAACTACACCGCACTAACTAGAGTAGGGACATTCGGCCCGAACCAGTATACTTCTTGGGCTCTCGAGTCTAACCGTTCGGGGAGAGGGAACGCGCGGCCCCTTTCGACTTACAAATTTACTTGCCGACCCTCGAAACGCCAACAGTTGGCGCGCCAGGTAGGGGGCTTCGCGCGTCTTCATCGACATCTCCGGATTCCCGCTTATCTCCCTGATGGCATTCTTCACCCATGACAGCGTGTCTGCGTCGAGGAGTAGGATCCGTTTCGGCTCCCTTGATTTCATCGCCACTTCGGCGGGAGAGCTCGCGCTTATCCCCGTCACATCTGGAGACCAGGCGCCCGCTAGGAGCCTAGACTCCATCCCCGGCAACTTTGCCAATCTCTGGCTCGGGTCCCCCTGCAGGCCCTGAGGGCGGAGCCCCGCAAGCGTCTCGCCTTCCCCGGAAGCGGCGCCTGCGAGCTCAGGAGGATGGGCGTCTCTCCTCCCACGGGCTCACAATTTGTGGCTATGGTCATATGCCGCCCCGCCCACGACTGCCGGAAGATTCTTCCAGCCACGATTCCAGCCCGACGCGAGCACGTTGCTCACGCATCGCACTCGTGAGTGTAATATGGCGCACAATGGCTCGACCATAACCCCTGTACACGGGGCCCCATCCAGCGCAGTAGGGCGCAGGAGGAGGAATATCAGCGCGAGCGCGCTGAGCGCGCCCAAGCCCGCCGCGCCAAGCTTCAACAGCAGCGCGACGAGCTAGAGGCCCGAAGGGCCGAGCTCGACAAGCTCCAGGCCAACCTAGAGCAAGATCAGCCCTAGCCCCCGCTTGTACTCAGCGGTGCACGCGGATGCACACGCCAAGTACACCACCAGCTGGTGGAGGAATCTGATGGCCCTCGGTTCTTCCCCCACGCGAGTCAAAACGTGGTCGCAGCCGCACGTTGTTCGCTGCCTTCCCGAGCCGGCCACCCGAGGCCAAGGCCATGTACTGTAACCTCCGGGATCGGTGGAGCGCCGCCAGGCAAAGACATGCAGGCTCGCTCCCACCACTCGGGCGCCTCCTCTAGACGCCGAGATCGCACCGCTGCTCGGAGCCAGCTGTGCCCGGCAAAGGCGGCGGCACAACACGAACAACCACAGGCCTCGCGCGCCCCGGTGCGCTAGCGCCTTGGCGAAGACTACGACGTCCGTGCCACCCTTGAGGCACGGAGAAAGGTGGTGGATGGAGCAGCCCGGTCGCGGGTCATAGACAGCGGACGTCGCGATGACCGCACCCCCAGTCCCGATGGTCCAGTACACGGGCTTTCCGTCCGAGGATCCGCTGCGCGGATTTCGCCGATTCGTGGCGCCAACCAACATAGTTAAATACACCGGGCCACAAACCCCGCGATGGCTCAAGACTACCGGCCAAGGTACGAGGGAGGAGCTACGGATGACCTCTTCATCATCCAATACCTCCCCATCTATCTCGCGAACTCGGCTCGAGCCTGGCTCAAGTACTTGCCCGCAAAACCATCAGAATCAAGCGACCAAGAGCCTCTTTCGAGGCAACTTCCAGGGCACTTACAAGCGCCCCGGGAACTCCTGGGACCTGAAAGGCTACAAACAGCAGCTGGGAGAAACTCTCCAGGATTACATCCGGCGCTTCTCCCGTCAGTGCAACGAACTTCCCAACATTTCCGACGCCAATGTCGTTGGGGCGTTCATCTATGGCACCTCTTGCAAGGCCTTGGTGCACAAGCTGGGCTGCGTCAAGCCCAGAACCACTAAGGAGCTTCTGGATATCGCCACCAACCACGCCTCCGACGAGGAAGCCGTGGGGGCCATCTTCGAAGGAGGAAAGGCGTGCAGAGCCCGCGCCCAGCCGATCCTCTCCGACCGCCTCCGGCAAGCGGAAGCGCACGGGAAACAGTCCGCGAGGTCTGTGGTCGCGGCGCCGACCGCCCAGCCAGCAAGAGCGCCGCCCGCCGCGCGCCGACCACTTCGAAAAGCCGATGGACAGCCCGTTCACACCACGGGTTCCCCGCTGCACAAGTACCGGATCGCGAGGTCTCGAGACGCTTCTCCCAAGACTTCATGGCGCCACGACAAAGGAAAGAGTAAGCCCGGCCCCACGGCCGAGGAGAAAGGGTGGACACCGAATTCCTAAACCCGACGGCCGCCATGATCTTCTGCTGACCGCATGCTACGCCGACAAGCACCGGCCAAGCTCGCTTCCGCGAGGTCCACACCGCGACCTCACCGTCTCTAATACCTTCGGTGGTCGAGTCCCGATCACGCTTGATCGACCGACCACCCCGACCAAGTCCTCACCAGGAGATACCGGTGGTCGAATTCATCGTGGGGAAGAAGCGCCACGAAGGTGCTCATGGACGGCGGCAATGCCTCAACATCCTTTATGTTGAGACGCCGACGCCATGGAGTCCCTCGCCGAGTCTCCGACCGAGCAAGGCACCCTTCCACGGTGTCATCCTGTGCCAAGAAGCCCACCCGCCGGGCAGCATCGACCGCCATTACCTTTGGAGGACCGAAAATTTTCGCACAAACCCTCACCTTGAGGTCGTGGATTTTCCCGATCCTACCACGCCATCCTCGGGAGGCCGTGCTATGCCAAGTTCATGGCGGTCCCCACCACGCTTATCTCAAGTCAAGATGCTCGCCCGCGAGGAGTCATCACCGTTGCCTCATCTTTCCAGCTTGCTTACAACTGCGAGCGGAGCAGTTGCGAGCTAGCATCGGTGGTCATCGCATCCGCCGAGCTTGCTAGCCTCCGGAGGGAAGCCTCCGAGTCCGCCCTCGAGTCTAGTAAGTTGGGGGCAGGATTCTTCAAGTCCGCCGAGGACACGAAGAAGGTCGCGGTCGACCCCAAGGATCCGACCAAGACCGTGCGGGTCGGAGCCACGCTCCCCGCCAAATAGGAAAGCGCGCTCGTCGACTTCCTCTGCGCCAACAAAGACGTCTTTGTATGGAGGTCCTCCGACATGCCAGGAGTCCTAAGGGAGGTCGCCGAGCACTCCTTGAACATCCGACCAGGCTCAAGGCCGGTCGCCCAACGTCTGCGCCGCTTTGACGAAGAGAAGCGCAGAATCATAGGGGAGGAGATCGCCAAGCTTTTGGCTGCAGGGTTTGTAAAAGAGGTGCGCCACCCCGAGTGGCTCGCCAACCCTGTACTTGTAAAAAAGAAGAATGGGCAATGGAGAATGTGCGTTGACTACACAAGTCTGAACAAGGACCCGTTTCCCTTGCCCCGCATCGACCAAGTCATCGACTCCACCGCGGGGTGTGAGTCCCTTTCCTTTCGGATGCCTACCAGCTACCATCGATAGCGTCAAGGAGTCCACCAGCTCGCCACCTCCTTCATCACTCCGCTTGGCCCTTTTGTTACGTGAACAATGCCGCTTGGTCTAAAAATGCGGCGCTACATACCACGATGTATGCAAACGTGTTTCAACGATCAGATCACCAGAACATCGAGGCATACGCCGATTTACATCGCCATAAAGACTAGGAAGGCCGACGACCTCATCGCCGACCTAGGAGAAACTTTGCAACCTCCGCGGTTCCGCATAAAGCTCAATCCCGGAAGCGCGCCTTCGGGTCCCCAAGGAAAGCTTTGGCTTCATCGCTCCGAGCGTGGCATCGAGGCCAATCGTGATAAGATCTCGAATCATAAGGATGGGCCCGCGGCAACCCGAAGGGATCCAGAGGCTAACCGGATGCCTTGGCGGCCTTGAGCCGCTTCGTCTCTCGCCTACAGCGCGGATGCCGCTTACAGTCGCCAAGAAGTTCGACCACTTCACTGACCCGAGGCTCGGGAGGCCCTCACCCGCTTGAAGGCCTTCCCGACTCACCCCACCCCGTCGCCCCTGCACCAAGCGACCGCCGCCTTCACATCACCACCACGACCCAAGTCGTTAGTGCGGCCCTCGTGGTGGAACGAGCGGAAGAAGGCCGTGAGCTCAAGGTACAGCGGCCAGTCTACTTCATCAGCGAGGTACTTTCCGAGTCCAAGGCTCGGTACCCACAGGTGCAGAAGCTGCTCTACGCGGTGCTCATCACGAAGAGGAAGCTGGTCCATTACTTCGACCAGCACCCTGTCACCGTGGTGACCACGTCGCCACTCGGCGAGATCGTCCACAATCGCGACGCCTATGGAAGGATAGCCAAGTGGGCACTCGAGCTCAATGGCCACGACATATCGTACGTTCCCCGAACGACGATCAAGTCACAGGCCCTGGCCGATTTTGTCGCCGAGTGGACCGAAGCCCAGGCGCCACCGGCGCTCGAAGACCCCGAGTATTGGACGATGTACTTCGACGGGTCCTACACCAAGAGCGGCGCGGGTGCGGGAGTCATCATCGTCTCCCCGCTCGGGAACAAGCTCCAATATGCCATTCGGTTGCTCTTCGATGCGACCAACAACGTCGCCGAGTACGAGGCTCTCGTTAACGGTCTCCGGATCGCTGTCGACCTCGGCGCTCGCCGACTCTACGTCCACGGAGACTCCAAGCTTGTCGTTGACCAAGTCATGAAGGCCGCGGAGCCCCGAGACGTCCGCATGGCCGCGTACTGTCGGGAAGTGCGCAAGCTCGAAGAAAAGTTCAAAGGATTCGAGCTTCACCATAGCTACAGACGCTACAACGGTGAAGCCGACTACCTAGCCAATCTCGCCCAAAGAGGACCAGCCCGCCGATTTTCGTCTGCGGACCTTCTCGCAGCCTTCACCCAAACGGACTCAGCCGATCGAAGGCTTTTCGCCTCGCCAGCGCGATTACCCGATCACGGGCGGTCGGATGTGGAGCCGCCCGGGTTAGGCCGCGACGTGCTGGCGACCGAATCCGACTGGAGGAAGCCCTTTATCGATCGCCTGACCGACGGGTCGCTCCCCAGCGACACGACCGAGGCCCGGCGCCTCGCTCGCCGGGCGAAATCTTTCGTCCTGGTCGGGCCACATCTCTACAAAAGGAGCCCCTCTGGAGTCCTCCAGAGGTGCATCCTCACCGACCAAGGGCAGCAATGCCGCCGACATCCATGGCGGTGTTCGCGCCACCACGCTGCGCTCGATCCTCGTAGGAAAAGCCTTCCGACAAGGCTTCATCGCCGATCACAGGTCCGACGCCGAGCGCATCAGACGACTGCTGGTGCGCCTCTTCGCCCGGCAGACACATCTTCCGGCTCAGGCCTTACATACGATCCCCATTACGTGGCCATTTGCGGCTGGGGATTCGATCTGGTCGGGCCCTTCAAAAAGGCACCCGGGCTTTACCCACCTCCTTGTCGCGATTGACAAGTTCACCAAATGGATAGAGGCTAAACCGGTCGTGAGCATCACGTCGGTGCAGGCGGCCACTTTCTTCCGCGACATTGTTTTTCGGTTCGGGGTCCCGTACTCCATCATCACCGACAACGGGACGCAATTCACGGGAAGGAATTCTCGAGTTCTCGCGACGACTTCAACATCCGCTGCGACATGCCGTGAGCCCATCCGCCGACTAATGGTCGTCGACGCGCAAACGGCATGATCCTCCAAGGGCTCAAACCGAGGATCTTCACGATCAAGCAATTCACGGGCGATGGGTGGCGAGCTACCTCCGCCCTCCGAGCCCGCAGACGACACCAACTCGGGTGACCGGTTTACACCGCTTCTTCATGGTATTCGTGCCGGGCGCTTGCTTATCGACCGAGTACGGCGCCCTAAGATTACAATCCTTCGATGAGGCTCGAGGGCTCGCTTTCGCAACAAGACGCCATCGACCACCTCCCGGCTGCGATGTGGCCGCTCTACGATCGGGCCGTATCGCAGTAATCGCAGTTGCTACCAC